>JARHVA010007355.1:182500-475000 GCA_037957365.1 Torreya grandis
TTAGTTAATTCATATTCCTTAATATTTTTTCACTTTAGAAATTGTTTAAGTGTCCTACTCAATGGGTCTAAAGGCCAAAATATCAATTTACTAGTTCATAAGTTGATTGGAGATTAAGCCATGAGAGGTTACTATTGATTAAAGAATAATACCCAAAATAAGGATGCCTCAACACTATTCTCAGCATTGATGTCTGATGTGTGGACAAAATTGGGACATTTAGTGGTTCCTAGATTTAATTTAGTTTATTTTTTATAAACCAATTGGAAGTCTGGTTGGAACATAGTTGTGGCCAAAATGGGATGTCTACATTTTTATCCTATTTGGGAAGGAATTATAAGAGACAAGAACAATAATGTCTTCTCAAAGAATGGAAAAGTTGTTAATGCCTTGGCTAATAGCCTAGAAGGTGATGGATGAGCCCAAGATTTCCCCTTGAGGGATTAGATGGCAAATAAAGTTGGTAAATTTTCTCTCAAAAAGAAAGAAATGGTGTGACCTATAGGTAATGTAGGTGGAAATGTTGATTTTCCTAAAGGTGGTTATAATCAATGGCATAGTGAGGTGTCCTAGTAGGGTAGATGGGTGAAAATAATAATTTTCCCAAAAAACATTTATAATCATTAGTGCAATGAAAAATTCCCTAGTAAGGTGGATAGACTGAAAAAATAATGATTTTCCCAAAGGTAGTTATAATCATTGGCATAGTGGTTTGCCCCAATAGAGTAGATGTAAGTGTCATATAATTGTCTTTTCCCCATTAGGGTGAATATGAAAAATAAGGGTCTACATAATCTACCTTAATATGTAAAAATGGGAAAGATGGATTATATACTGAATCCATACTCATATAGTAATAGTAAACTAGCATAGGCTTACCTACCAGTATGTAGATGAACATTTGAACTAGCAAGAAATAAAATATATTTATGATTTAATTATTCTGCATTTGGGTAGTATTTGGGTAGGTTGGGAATTTTTCTAGCTGTGAAGAAGGAGAAGTACTACCCACTGCATTATCTAATAGATTCTTTGGCTAGATTTTGTTTTAGCTTGAGATATTATATATCATAGTTATAGACAACTATAATAAAAATGTGTGTCCAAAGCATGGGAAAAATTAGTTTAAATGCAATTAAAAATCACTTAGGCATGAGATTTGAACTATCAAATCCTAAGTGAATATAATACAATAAACTAAGTGAAGGAATGCACACTGATTCACAACTCAAGTAGTAGATATGGATAAGCAAGATTGAGGAGTAAATAATGTGTGTGAATCCTATGAAAACTAAGAAATAAAATGGCAAAAATGCAAATAAAAATAAGACATGACAAAACCATATTAAAAAAACACACAAACAATAAAATGCCAATAAACAAAAATAAACAAACAAGGCTGCAAATAAATAAAAAATAATAATCAAAATAAGGAAATAATTTAAAGAAAATAAAAGTGAAATAAACAAATTATTCTAAAGAGACAAAGGAAATATACAAAAAATGATCAATCACAATTTTATTAAAAAAATAATATAAATTATTTGTGTGTGTAATAAAGGTGTTATTTTTGGTGATAAGGAGATCCCTAAGATAGGTAGTAATAACATAGGTAAAATAACATAGGAATGAAAGGAAAAAATTCATTCGTAGGGAATAGGGAATAATGACACAAATAAGATGGAAAACATTACCCCTAGGCTCTATGATATAATGAAAAAAAAATCAAAATAGGGGGGAACAAAAGAAAAGGAATGGGTAGTCAAGCTGATTCTAGATGCACTAGGTAAGTGGATTTTTCCTACAAGTTCCATGGACACAAGATTTGACACAAACTTATGCCAAATATAATTCTCCTATAATATGGAATAGAATAAAATGATGATCTATCAAAAATGTTGATTTGTAGAATAAAATAGGAATGATCTCAAAAAATGACAAGTGCATATAAAGAGAGAGGGATGATATTCAAAATCATGAAAGAATAAACACAGATAAATCATGTGAGTGAAAGAGTATGGTTTAGGCTAAAACCACACTAAAAGGTAAGAGGCGAGTATCTACAAATGAAATGAATTGGTAATTCATACTGTATACTATAACTAAGGTTTGAAATGAGAATGAGCTCATAAAATGGCAAGATAAATGGAAATGGCTACTCACAATATAGTGAGAGAATTCAAACAAAAATTTATCACAAAATAATGAGACCGTACTAAAATCCAAGTGGTCATTAGTGCATCAAATTTGAACACACAATGCTCACAACATCAACTCATAAAATGGTGAGAGTGTAAGGCTAAGGCCAATAAGGATGGTGAAACTAAAATCTAAATGGTTACTTGTAAAATATATAGGAGTCCCATAATATTTAAGGAAAATAAGTGGTTTAAAAATAAAGTAAGGTGAATTGGTGGTTGAATTAACCTAAGACACCCCATGTATCCAAGTGTTACCTACATAGTCTATGCAGATCTTAGGCTAATGTAGTTCTCCAAGAAATGGGATATAAAATGCCAAGGTGGAATATAAGTGAATTTAAATAGATGAGATGGCCCATTTTAGAAAATTTTGATATCTTTATATTTTTCATGGAAATTTGAAGCTAATTTTCATGATTTTGTGATTTTTAGGAATTTTGAGGTCCTTTCAGATGTTTTTTTAACTATTTGAAATGTTTTTTAAATTTTATACGCATCTCAAATCAATCAAGAATAAAAATATATAGATTTGTCTAACTCAAAAAATGGTGAGATATTGGATTTGGTTGCTCATAAAATGGAGACAGTGTGGTAAAGGGGTGACTATGTCAACCTCAATAGGAATTGAGAACTACCTACATAGTCCTGAATGAGACCTCAGGTCACTTTAGTTTCACCTTATATTATAAGAACATAACTAGGTCACGTCAAGATCATTAATTTGTAAATGGAAAAGTATGAAATAATTATGTAGAAATGGTGAAAAATATGGGGTTGTTCTTAATTCTCCCAAAGGTAATTTTAGTTGAGGAAATAATGAAAAATGATAGAAATAATACTTGTCCTAGTAGAGGTTATAATTAGTATCATGGGTAATGAGATATAATATGAAATTAATGAATAATACAATTACCAAACCATTGACATATTATCCCAAGATATTGCCTTGTTCTAAAAAATATGTGCTCAATAGATTGTCATACTGAATAAACCACTAAAACTTATGTTGAATCTAATCTTTGAAGGTGCTTAAAGAACTAGTGGATCAAATACAAGGTAAAAAGGGTGGGAAATGAATGGGTAAAACAACTTAAGCCAAATATGTAAATTATAAAAGGAATGGTATATGAGACAGTATAAGGAATGTGAGATTACAATATGATATAAATGATCCTCATAAATAATACCTCAGCTCTCTCAAGTGAAATATTACTTGTGGTGTATTATGTTCATGTGTTCATCAATTTTATCACCTTATTATGTATTTAAATATAATCCCTAGGTCCATAATTAGAAACAATGACATAAGGGCGTATCTAATTAAGTTTACACGTATGTTTCTTCTTTTTCTCGATCATGGTGTTTTTTTAGTTTTGTTTGAGGAAAAGATTACCAATCTCAAAATTTATGTGTTTGACACACATTTTAGAATAACCACGTAATTGATTATGATATTATTGATGTTTTTTTATAATGTCGATGGATTTTTCATCTAACAACCCCATATATTACATATGAGTGACATTATAATCCTCATCATCAAGGATTTACTTTAATGAGATATACAGAGAAGACAACTTAACCTCTCTAAGAAGAATGGATTCAGTTACATAGATAAGATAATATGGTGTGGTTCTTATTAGAGTAAGATAATTATTACAAGCAGCCTAAAGGGTATAAAATATCTACAAATGACAATCATAGCAAGCATCAATGATAATCTTATTAAGAATATTAATAAGGGTCTTGTTATTTATCTGTATTTTGTGATTACCTTATGGGTAATATGTAGTGGAAAGATTTTGGGTACTATTAAACTCATCATATAGCACCTTGACATCCTTGTTCTTTAGTGATCCACCATTATTAGATATAATGTTAGATTGGATACCATAGTGGTAAATGAGATGGTTGAAGATGAATTTGAAAATTTGTTTTTCGATCACAAAGTGAGGGGTATAGCTTCATCCCACTTAGTGAAATACTCAATCATGGTAAGGATATGTTTATGTCTATTTGAGGAGGTAGTGTTAATTTTCCTTATGAGATCAAATTTTCACATTGATAAAAACCATGGTTAGTCATTAGTTTAAGTGTTTTAGTTAAAACATGTATCAAATTCACATGCCTCTAACATTGTTTACATATTTTCACATAATTAGTTACATGTACTTCCATGGGTGGCCAATAATAAATATTATGTAGGATATTTTTGGTAAGGATGTCCACACTGGTGTGAGCCCCACAAACTCTGTGAACTTCACTCAACACTAATATGGCTTATATAGAATTCAAATAATGAAGTAGAGTTCCATCAAAGATTCTATGATAAAGGCTGGGGCTAAGTAGGTTATATTGAGAGGCTCGATGTGTGAAAGATTTTAATTTCTTATATGAAATTTTTGGTGGAAGGACTTGGTCAATGAGATAATTATATAAATTAAAATACCAAATAGAACTAGGACCAATAATATAATAGATCAATTCAATAGTGGGTGTTTCATTATAAATAAATAGATCTTGAACAAGGAACTGCTATTATCTTGCCTTGTTTATGTTATAAATTAAGGTACCAATGGTATCCATGGCATCAATTATTCTATTTTTGTCCCAAGGTATGTGTTTAAACCAAATGTGGGCAATATATTGCTTGAGATTGTCAACCATGGCCTTATATAGTATGAACTTATCATCTTTGGTATATAACTAATATGTCATATGATTAATGATAAGTTATGAATCTCCATGAACCAATAAATGTTGAATGTTCCATTTTACTACTAAATTAAGCCCTAAAATGAGTTCTCAATATTAATCTATGTTATTAGTACATCAAATTTTGATACAAAATGTTTTTTTAATGAGATCCCCTATGGTGCAATGAATAATAGTCTTACTCTTGATCCATGAGATGTGAATGATTCTTTAAAATATATCTTCAAGTACTACTACTCAAGAGGTGTTTCTATGATAGTAATGATGGATTCATCATGGAATGAAAAAGTGAGTGGTTGAGTATCTAAAAGGGGAGATTCAACAAGATAATATGTTATTACTTATCCCTTAAAGGCCTTTTGATTGACATATTCAATCTCAAGCTCACTTAGAAGAATAATACACTTATCCATGTGGCCTTGTAAAGTTATTTTTGATAGTGGATAATTTAACATATCTACTTTGTCAATGACTATGGTCTTATTATTAAGAATGTAATGATGGTATTTTTGAGATACAAAGATCATATATAAATAATAATTTTCAAATGGAATATAGTTATGTTCATATGCTACTAGTGTGGAACTCAAATAGTCTACTACATTTTCTTTCCCATATTCATCATGTTTGGCCAAAAGTGTCCCAGGTCATTTTTAGTGGTAGATAAGTAAATTAGGAATGGCCTCCTTAGCATTGGTAGTAATATAATAGGTGTATTGGATAAGTATTCCTTTAAGCTATAAAAGTATTTATGACATTCTACATCCCAAATAAATGTAATACCTTTATTAAATAAATGAGTGAAAGGATGGAATTTATCATCCAACTATGAAATGAAGCATATAATAGATTGGTTTTTTCCATGTAAACTGTGTATCTAATTCAATGTGGAAGGTGATGGCATATTGATAATGTCTTGAACCTTGGCATGATAAAATTTAATTCCTTGGAGAGATATAATAAATCCTAATAATTTTTTTGAATTTACATGTAAGATGCACCTCTTGGAATTAATTCAAACATTGTACTCATAAAGCCTTCCAAATATCCTTCATAGTATGGTTAGATGATCTACATGGGTCCTATACTTACCCAATATGTCTTTTACATAGCCTTCAATAGTATCATGCATTTTTTCATGGAATATAAAGATCATTCTTGAGGTTGAATGACATAACCTAATAACAAAATGTTCCCTAAGGAGTGGTGAAGGCTATTTTGTGTTTGTCCTCTTGTGCAATCTTTATCTAGTTATATCCTAAAAATCTATCCATGAGTGAAAGAATTTCATACTCAGCTATGGATTCAACTATCATGTTGATATTTAGTAGAGGAAATTCATCCTTGGGTTAGGCCTTTTTGATGTCTCTAAAATTAGTGTATATTTTGATCCCTTCTAACTTTTTACTAAAAAGCACAATGTTGGAGATCTACTATGAATAGTCAATCGATCTGATGTATCTCACTTCTAATCATTTTTGTAACCTTTTTTAATAAATAAATCAATACAAGGATGCATTTTACTTATTTTTTTCTTCATAGGTTTAGCATCTGGATGTACAATGAGGTGGTGTACAACCAAGGTGAGGTCTAATCCTAACATGTTTAGATAGGCCTATGCAAATATGTTAGCAAACTCACTCAAAAGAGATATAAGAACTTCACATTCCTATTTAGTGAGGGATGTGTCAAATTTAATCTACTTTGGTTTGTCTAGAGTCCCAGTGTTAACTTTTTTAGTATCATCTACTAGGATAGTTGATATAATGGTGTAAGGTTAAAGGTATTACATAGATTTTGTGTATCCATGGTCTACCCAAAATCAAATTATATGTTAAATCTAGGTCTAGCACATGGTAAAGTGTATCATGGGTCAATGTCCAAATGATCACAAGTAAACTAATGGTTCATTGTGATTCCTCCTCTTCATTTTCATAGGACTTGATAATAATAGTCTTTGGTTGAAGGTTAGTTATTATCTATCCCATATGTTTGAGTAACTTTAGAGACACAATAATCAGGCCCAATTCATTTTATATTAAGACATGTTTAACTTTGTGTTGTATTATAAAAAATTAAATGTATAATTTTTTATTATGAAGTGGGATAAGGGATAACATATCACTTCAGTCAAAGGTCATATTTGAAATTTGTCTGGCATAATGTCATTGGGCACTTGGGATTGGCTTAGGAGTTTATTAAGGATATTCTTATGAATGGTAGATGTATGAAACAAATCCATCATAGAAATTTATGTGGGTGTATTTTGGATTTATTCAATAATATCATACATTTTTTACTTAATAATGGTGATTGGATTACTCCTAACAATAATAGTGGGTTGGACTGGCTCATTGGTAGGGGGATGTGGGCCTAGGATGGTCACTTTAGACTATCAAGTTGTTATTTCATAATATAGATTGTGTACAAGACTATTTTAACTTAAAAATGATGGTAATTGGATAGAGAGGATAATTCTTGATTACCAGTGCACTTGGTTGCAGTCACAGGATAATGAAGTGTTATCGACATAAGGTCCTAAGATGGCAATCCTTGGTTATTATTTTACTTGGTTATAGTCATAGTTAAATTGAGTATTACCAACATTGGTGGGCTGATTAGAATTTTTAGCCAATAGTCCTAGTCTATTAACTTTATATCTAGGATTTATGGGAATTTTAAAAACATGACCTCTCACAATATAACCTATAAATTTATTATATTCATGTGAAACTGTGTGATAGGTCTATTGGATATTGGGGTCATTCTATCCCTGATTCTATCCATATTATATTTAAAATTGTTGTTATTGATACTACTATTTTTTTGTGGCTATGGTCTTTGTTGTTTTTTTTACAGCTATTATTGATTGGTATTTTTTATGTTGTGGGAAAGGATTTTGGTAAATACCTAGGTTTTGATTGGAAGTAGACGCTCTATTATCCAACTAAATCTCTCTATTTTATAACATATTACTAATAATTTGATTCAACTACACATAATGGTATATATTATATCCAAGATGGTATTCACAAAACTCAAGATCTTTATATGAATTTCGATAAGGTATACACTCAAGAAAGTGTTTTAGATTTGACCATCTAATCATATTGGCCATAGCTAATTTTTTAAACACTAATTCAAAAATATCATCAAGGTAATTCAATAATCTAGGAATGAGTCTTATTCTTTATGGATGGGTTTGAAAAAGTGGTGGTTATAAAATTTGAGGAGTTGCTCTGGGTTGAGGCATAGACTGCACTTGTTAAACAAGATTCATTTGTGGAATACATTGAATTTGTGGGAGGTGTTTAGTAGATGGTGTTTATACCATTTTATCATGATGTGAATTAGTGACTACATTAATGACAATATTTTTTTTTTGTTGAATGGATTACATTTTTCATAATTATTAGCCTAAGTGGGTGCAGACACTTGCGCTTGGATTGGCATATGGTTCTGACTTGGGCCTAAATTTTTATTTTGGATCTGGTTTTAGTTTGAATAAGATAAATTTATAATCCCTTTATTACTGAGGGATTTTTTAATCTAGAAACCTTTCTTAATGATCTCCTTTAATGTGTGAGCACACTGAAGTTCCAAGTGAGAAGATATTTCACTATGTAAATTTTTGGTATACACAATTACAAATTGTTTATTTGTTAGATTATGGGTGAAAAGACTAACAAGCACTCTCCATTGTTGCAAGTAACTCACAAATCTCTCACCAAATTTATAATTAGCCTAACTAAAATCAACTACTAAAATATCATGCTCAATATTATAGGATAAATGTTGGACAAACTTATTTGAGAGATCATCAAAGTTAGATACTAAGTTTTTTGTCAACTTAAGAAGCCACTCTAAGGCTTGTCCAAAAAGAGTTTGAAGAAAAATAAGAATTAGGTAGATGTCACTATAGGTTAATGGCTAACAAGTCATAAAAAGAATTTTAAATTCTCTCTAGTCTCTCTTTTACCCTTGTATTTATCAAGTTTGTGTGGCTCATAACCCATAGGAAATGGTATTTATAGATACTCCATGTTAAATGTATATGAACACATGTCATATAATTTTAGCTTTATAGCTTGATTTCTTTTTTGAATGGTTTTAATTGCATCTTTCATCTATTTTAGTTCTTGGTTAAAGAAACTTAATAGCACAATTGTTTGTGGTTGTGGCTTGGTAATCAAAGTTGGATTACCTTAACTTGGGTATAATGGAGGAATGGAATATTGTGCACCAATCAGCCAAGAATATGAATTCATGAATTAGGATTAGGATATTGATACTACATGAATTTATGGTAAATATTATAGTTTATATTTATAATATGGATTTGGTTCTAACATAATTGAGGCTATGATGGAATTATGTGGCCTTATTGAATGTATTGTGCCTACTAAGTTTGAGTAGGAACTTGTTGTCAACTACTCAAACCTGACTACATAAATGGTACATGTTGATTAAGTCCATGTCTTTGAATATGTGTCACATGTTGGGTAAAAGGAATATATTACCTAATAGGTAGTTTTTATATTTTCCTGCCTCTTTACTCAATAAACACATATTGGGAACTAGATGCTTATTGGTTACTTGGTATTTAGCATTGACTAATAACAATGTGTTATTGACTAGGCAATATCTATGATTGTTGAGTTATATTAGTTTGTGTTTATTGTTGTGGAATATTTTTTCCACTAGTTAAGGCAGCATAGTGTTCTACCTTTGCTAAGGTGGTAAATTGGTTTATTTTTTTGGCTATGGAATATTATCCATTTCTTCTTGACATGGGTAACATTCACCACTTTTTTGGGGTAAAACATTGGGTAGCACTTGATTAATTATTTCTTATTGTTGTGTGATTGAAAAAGCAATTAGTTGAATGCAAGTAGCCTAATATGGTTTGGAAATAGGAATTCCTAACCCCTATTATTGTTAACCACTGTGGTATTGGTAAGAGTCACTTATTTTTGTGCATTATTTGGTGGTATATTTAACCCACCTTGGCCTGAATTGGGAGTACTTGTGTGTTATCCACTACGTTTGGCACATGGTATTAAATATAATCCATAGTCATTTCCTTAATTAATGGGACATTAAATATGTCACCTATCAAATCACTTTAGGAAAATGGGTCCACATTCATATTAGTATGACCTAATGAATCAATTGGCACTCTTTTTGAAGGAGTGAGCTCTATAAGTGGGTTATTTGATATGGCCATAGCATTTTAATTTTGTGCTAGATAAAGATAAGTATGATATGTTTGTTTCATTTGCATGAAATAGTTTCCTAGGTGTACTTTTCCCTTTCAATGCATGTTGATATCTTGGTTGGACATTGGCATGAGTGCATGATGGTAACTTATGGAGTCCTATTTTAGAGGTTTCGTATAAGGTACATTTATAGGAAATATAACTAGACTAGGTGTATTTTCATGGGTAAAGTCCTATAGAAGTGTGGTTCTTACCTTGATGGATCTAGCCAAAACCTCATCTTTATTTTTAAGGAATTGACGATAAAAAAATATGAGTCATAGGTCGAGGTCATAGTAATATAGTAACATTATTTTTGGACTTATTCGATAGATTAAAAACTATCAAGGTATTGAGTTTTATATCCTTGCTCCTAATCTAGATAAGGAGGTGTAATAACCAAGTAGTATTCTAATGTATCTTTGCCTTGTTCCACATATTGAGTTATGTAAGGGGGATATAGATCCATCTGATAAACTACATCATCTCTGTATGGGTCTTGAACAAATAAATCATTCATGACTATATTTTATTAATATGGATTATAAATGGTCCTAATATTTGTGTAGAGAGGCATATTCAAATCCATTACTAACATCTCATGCAGAAAAGGTTTAAACCTCACAAAAACATGAAACATAGTCTAAAAATATTGGTCAATGCTTGGTATGTCTTGAAACTTGGTATAGATGGAAATATTAGAATATTATTGTAAATTATTTAAACATGGCCTAGAATATATCTCTTCTCAAAACTATTAATAGAAACTTGATATCAAATACTATAAGGACTCTCATACAAATTGTCAAATTAATTGAAAATTTAAATTTTAGTCTTGGCAATGTTCTTCCAAACAAATATAATCGAGGTCTATAATGAAAATGAGTGATAGGTATTTGGTAAAAAGGCACAAATATAGACTCAAAAGGCATGAAATATATCTAAAGACACCTAGGTAATGTTAGGTATTTTGTAATCAAGAACAAAGCTAGACTTTGAAACAAACTAGGTCAACATAAAATATTACAGTTAATCTAACTTCTAAGGAATATAGTTTGAAGCACTTTGAATCAATCTTGGCACATGGATTTTAAAACAAACTTGATCTTGGTATAAAAGTATTCACTTTAGGCACATGCCTAAAACTAATTGGGAAATTTAATCTCAAGTAAAATAAGAGAAATGAGTAAAGAATTCAAGCCCAAGTGATAAGCAAAGCTCCAATTTAAACTAACCATGCTTAAATTTATACTAAAAAGGAGAGTTTTTGTTATGTCCTAATTCAACACTAAGAAAATTATTTGATTATCCATAGATATTTTTATAGTTGAAAATTTTGATTTCAGTTATTTTTAACTAAGCTTTGAGATATATGTTATTATGGGACAATAGGATATTGCTTAGGTTACATGATTACATTTGTATGACTTTAATAGCATTGGATAAGGACTCCAATGCTAGTGTCACCCCTTTCTACTTTTGGTGCTCCTATATAATTAAAATAAATCTAGAATATTGTTTGTGAGAGTGTCCCAGGCTTGCACAGTGAATATTAGACCATGTCTAAATTGGATCAACATAGTTTAAGCTAAGTCTTATTTTCTCCCTTTTATTACTATTTTAGAAAATCTCTAATTATAAATAAATTTCAAAAATTAGTAGCTTATTTATTACATATTATTTACTTATTTATCAATCCAAACCCTTTAACTAAACTAGGAATAATACACTAATATTCCCAAAAAAATTAAATCATTTGGTGAACCCAACTTACTTTGAATTGTACATAAAAACCCTAGAAACCCTAGAGTAAATTATTAGCTGATTTTCCCCATAAATTTATAAATTTTTTATTAAATATTTATAGTATAAATCATCCAAAATTTTAAAATTTAGTATTAAATTTTTAAATATATTTTTTAAACCCTAGTTGCATCAACTAGCTCCCAATAATTTTCTAGTAATTTTCCAATCATTTTCTAAATTTTTAGTTCTATATTAAAATAAAAAAAATCACTTCAAATTTAAAAAATTCATATTAATTTCAAAAATATTATTTCTCTCAAAACCCTAGTTGCATCCTTAAGCATCAACACCTTTCAATTAGGCCTAAAAAGCTTCTTTTAGGTCCATGGAGGCTTATTCACCCTTTTAACGCCTCATTAAGAAAAACTAGGAACACAAGACCACTTAAATAAACATAAGTCCATACAAAATGACCCCTAGGACGGCCTAAAATGATTATATTCATCTTTATAAACATCGGTATATGTAAAACCTATCAAAAATTCACCTTATACATGAAAACCCCATGAATGAATCAAAAGCCAACTTGTAAGCGACTATTCATAGTGAATATGGATTGGTCAAACCACCAAAACCCATATCAATGATCTTTATGGAGTCTAAAACACTCTCCAAGAGATAATTATCCTTAAAACATCCAAACACCATCAATAAAAACTCAAACATCCTTCTCAAGTCACTTGCAGAAGGTCAAACCCTCAATCAATTTTGGACCATAATAAATGCAGGTATATGACTAGTATATAAAAACCTCCAAATTAATTTTCTTGGATTTATATTAAAATTATATACCAATCTTATTTTTATACCACCATCAAATTCATCAAACATCAAAAGTTATAGCCAAAATAATGAGGACTGGTTTTCCTTTGTAAATTCAAATATTTGAATTCCAACAGTCACTTTTTAATGCAAATTTGGTTAAGTATGGAAAATAGAGAAATATGCCTAGGAGACCAAATTTTAACTACAATAACTTTTTCCATACACCATGTCAAGACCTAAAATTTTAAAAAAATTATCTGGGCACAAACCTCAACAAACCCATGTGACTATTTTCTTCTGAGACCTTCACATGTGTCAACGTTGATGTCATCAATCTTCTCACTTAGCCTAATTCACCAAAAGAACAACAAGGCCTAAATGACCATAAAGATGAACCAAATGGAAAATTTTCACTTCCACGAGCACTCCAATCACTATTAATACCCCATAGGGCCTTTACAACATGATCGCATCATCAACTTACCTATCTAACCAAGCACTGAGGATCCATGCATAACTACTAAAGCACAATGTCATTGACTAGATAACAACCTTGACACCTCATGAACACTCTTTTACACCTCATGGACATTATTGGACACCTATATATATATATATATCATGGTGTTATGATCTAACTAATTGCTTATTGTGAGGTTGACATAGGAGAAATCATCTCTTAGATCATGATAGAGGGAGAGCATCATCAGAGAGGTTGCGTAAATGGAGTTTTTGAAGGATGATAGATAAACTAGATGAAACCCTGCACACACCACATTAGCTAGAACATGTTCAATGCATAGTAAAATGGTTATCATAATTTAATGGTTTTATAGAAATTTGTCTTGTGTGATCTATGTGTGTGACCATTAAATTATTTTAGAAATATGAATTACATAATTAGATTACATTTAGATTTATGGATTGGTGAATTTTTCATTAAACCATTTTGACATTTACATGGTGCTAGTTTAATTAGTGAATTTATTAATTTTTTTAATTTAATATAAATGAGTAAAGAATAAAGAAAAATTAAAAAGAGGAAATAAATTTACATAAGAGAAATAAAGCATCTAAAACAATTGGGTTTAAATTAAAATAATCAAGTGTGTTTTGAAAACACCAAAAAGTGGAATGGGAATAATAATAAATAAAGAAAAATAACAAAGGAAAAGCTACACCATGTTTTATAAGAAGATTTTTTTGAAAGAAAGAGAAAGCAATAAGAAAGAAGGAAGTAGAGCATGGGAAGAGGGGCATAGAGGAGAAAAAAATTGGACATGAATGAGAGATGGAATAATAGAGTGTTGAGGAAAGTACAAAAGATATCATGTTTTTACAATCTCAATCTATTATCAGGTAGGTGCCGTTATTAATTATAGAGAGGTATGTAGAATTTATATGTTCATAATATTAAAATTTACTATTTTAAACTTACATTGATGAAATTTATATTGATAATATATTGTATATATTATATTACTCTGAGATATTGTGTAATAAGTATATTATAGTGATCTGATAGTGTATTTATCATTTGTGAGTGGGTCATTCTTTAAAAGTAGTGACTCACATAGTGGATTATGGTTTGCATGGCATATTAACCACAAAATCACACTATAAACATAATTAAAACATTATATATACATGGATACTTACTTGTTTGTAAATAAAACACTTTAGAATCATGATAAACACTCTGTGTGTGTGTGTGTGTGTGTGTGTGTGTGTGTGTGTGTGTGTGTGTGTGTGTGTGTGTGTGTGTGTGTGTGTGTGTGTGTGTGTTTGTGTGTGTGTTTGTGTGTGTGTGTTTTTGGATTTTAAATTATCTACCATGCCATTAAGAGAAGTCAAAATAAGTATTATAGGCCACATTTAGCTCAAGATTTTGAGTGTTATTTTTTAAGGTTTCACTTTCTTTGTGTACAAAAACTATCAAAATATCTTGGTCAAAGAGCATACCCACATGAAAGGTTTTTATACCTCAGGATATTCTCAATGATTTATGGATTCAATTCATTTTTAATTATCCTAAGAATGATATAGAGTCTTTTAAAAGGATCTTGTTTCTTATAGAGTATGCACATTTTTGGATTATTACTTATTGTTATTGGTTGTCTTTTTTCATGGAATTGTAAGACTGGTTAGTTTTAATAATGTAGTTGTGTCATAAATAATAAAATATGATATTATGGGATGTTATATAATACTACATTATAAATGTATGTTATACTTGGGTGGTACAAACTATAATTATTATGTCTAGATAAATTCATATATTTGATGGATTAATTATATGTAGGTTGATTATTACTATGAACATCATACCTTATTTATGCATGTATACAACCCCTGAGATTATAGTGAATGATAGAATGGAATAATTTATGCTCGTGTGATATAATACTTTCTCCTTTATATTTGGTTGATTAAATAAAATCTTATGTTTCCATTGGTTATGCTACTTTATTATGACTAATGGTGATACTTAGTAGTTAAGCTTTAAAACATTAGACTATGATAGTATGAGATATCATAGGGTGCATATATTTGGGAACTACTTACAGTAATTATAATTTATAGTTATATGTATATTATACCAAGATGGTATAATCTATAGTCATTATTTATATTATGGGATAGATAATAATGTGAGATTCATTCATATGTTTGATGGGATAAATGTATGTTTGTTTGTTTCTTTTAATGCTTAGCATGTTATGGGAAATGGTTAATAATAGGTTTTAATATATATGAATTTATTGATTATATTATGTTAATTGAATCTTGTGTTGGGGTAAGAACACAAAGTTGGGGGATAAAAAGTGGCCTACCATGGACATGATTTTTCTAAAATTTTAGAAATATGAACTTCTATAGCTAATTTGAGATATCTACACTCCAAATTTGAAGATGGTGTAAGAACTTGAAATGTAGAATTTTGATTCTAGTTTCAAAAACCTTATTTTAAAAAAATAATGGTTAAGTATAGCTAGGTTAAACACATAAAATTTGAATAAGAACTCCTATTTTTTATAAAACATAATAGATAGATGGCCATGAGGTGCACAATTTTTAGCAGAGTTTAATATTATTTGAAACCATTTGGAGAAAATTAGATAAATTCTTTGTGTATGTCACCTATATTTTTTTGTATTTTTTCAATGAATACTTTTATTATCATTTTTTCAAGTAGATAGATCCTAAAAAATATCAAGGGAATGGATAGTCATTCATGTGACATTCCTAACTACCTCAAAAAAATGAAAATCATTTTTATTGAATGTTTGTATAATTAGGCCTAGTTGGTCACCAAATAATTTTATTTTAATTTGGATCAACACAAGACAAATTACATGAACATGTAGTGGCCTAAAAAATACATATAAAGAAATAAATATAGTTTGAAACCTTAAATTAGACCAAAATTTATAAAAATCATATTTTTAGAAAGAGGAGAGTGTGCTCATCATGATGGTATAATGTTTTTAAATTTTCACATCAAAATTCTTAGTGTATTTGGAAATCAAAGTTAAAAATTGTTGTTTATTTTCATACCTTTCAAAACTCAACTATACATTGATATTCCAAGCCTTTGGCTCAAGAATCAAAGCTATTCCTGAGACAAAAGCTGTAGGAATTAAATTAGAATTCAAATATCATGATCATGTTAATAACATGATCATGTTATTAATTACATTATTAAAATGATCATGGTATGTAATAATGTGATCATGGTATTTAATAATGTGATTGCGTTACATATTGTCAAGACCCTAAAACTAGCATAGGAGTGATTAATCCTAATTATCTTAAGATAAAATATTGGTTGATTAAGATTGTTGTTTTGATCCAATGTTCTTGTCAAGAATCGATATCATTGAATGATAATTAGATATGTATTAACCTATGAATAAATTTATTGTTACTTTGATCCTAATATGGTGTGCAATCGGGCCAATAGATCCGAAATTGACATTAGATGTAGATATCTCCTTGGATGGAACTTGGTTGGCCCTAAATGCGTATAAAACTAAACCAAATACTTGGTTTTTTATAATATAGTGTGAAATTAGAGACCCAATTGACATCATATGGACATAATTCCTTTCTCAAGGCTCATTTAACCCTAATTATGTATTATATTAAACTAAATATTCAATTAGTTTAATATGGTGTGCTATCAAAGCTCTAATCAAGACATTATATTGAAGGAATTCCTTCCATGGGGACCAATTGCTCTAAATTATAAATTATACTAAAGAAAATACTTGGTTGGTTAAATATGATTTATAATTAGTGGAAAATATTCATAATGGACACTAGATGGACACAATTTGTTGCATGGGGTGAAAAATTCTTCAATTGATATTCTACATGGAAGTAGTTAATTAAATAGGACTTGGTTGTCCTTAATTATATATAGTATTTAAAAAATATTAATTAATTTAACATGGTGTAATTAGAGCCCCAAATGACATTAGGTGGAGGTAATTCCTTGCTTAGGGATTGGGTGGCCCAAAATGGAATATCATATTGAACCTAAACACTCAATTAGTTCAATATGGTGTGCAATTAGGGCTAATGGAACCCAACTAGAACATTATATGGAAAAAATTACTTTTGTGGGGCTCAGTTGACCCCAATTATGTATAAGATAAAATTGAATACATGAAATTAGCTGGATATAGTTTACAATCAAGGACAACAAAGTTGTAATTGACATTAGATGTTTGAACAGTTACTTGCACGAGCCTTGGTTGGCCATAATTATATATTAAACTAAAATAAATACTTGGTTAATTTAATATGTTATTTTTTTAGGACCAACAAAGCCCCCTATTGAAATTAGAAGGATAAAATTTCTTGTACAAGGCTTGTTTTGACTAAATAAATCATATATCATATTGAACCAAATATTCTTTCAATTAAATTTGGTACACAATCAAAATCCCAATTATTATTAGATGGATGTAATTAATTATAGAAGGTCTAATTGGTCTTAATTTAACATTATATTCAATCAAACACTCAAATATTTGAATAAGGTGTGCAATTAGGGCCCTACTTAAAATTATGTTGACACAATTCCTTTGGTAGGCCTTGATTGGCCCCAATTATGTACCATTTAGTACCGAATACTCGATTGGTTTAATATGGTATGTAATTAGGGCAAAGTAAATCCTAGTTTGCATTATATATGAATGTAATTCCTTTCCCATGGCTCTTTTAGACCAAATTTCATATCAAATTGAAAAATTACTTATTTTTTTATTATGGTGAGCACTTGGATCCACAATTGATATCATATGGATGAAATTCCATACATTGAAGCTTAATAGGACCTTGCGATCAATTTACCCCCAATTAACATCCTTTATATATAGTAATAATTAGGTTCAAAAGGATGAACTTGGTTACAATTTCATCACTCATTACCATAATTGACTTTGTTGGCTCAATCTATGATGGTGTGGGGGATAATTGATCCCATATTAACATTATTTACTTATAGATCAAAGAACTCAAATTTTCCCAAATCACCATTCTGATTATACTTTATATACCCTAAAACCTATACCATAATCCATTATCCCTAAATTTCCTAATACCTAAACATTAAACCTTAAATATAAACTCTTTAAACCTTGAACCAATCATTTTATCCCAAATTAACATCATTTAAACTAAGAATTAAGCTCATAGGGCTCAATTTGGCCTAAGTCACGTGACTAATTTCCCCATTTGACTAATTCACTTGATCTACACAATGATATACATGTTATAATGACAACCTAAAAACACATTCTATAGTCACAAATGGGTTCAAGTGATTCAAATTATCATCAATTATCTTTGCAATTGGCCATATATACCTTAAACCATGTATATAAATTAAAAACCAAAAATTGTAACCCTTAAACCCTAAACATTATACCCTAAATTACAAACCATAAACTTTCCCTATTTATTAACTTCAATTTAGTCCCAATTAAGATCCTTTGTAGTAAGAATTAGGTTTGAACACATGGCATATCTAATGATTAGACATTAATTTATATATATATATATATATATATATATATATATATATATATCTGTGTGTGTGTGTGTGTGTGTGTGTGTGTGTGTGTGTGTGTGTCCTTAAACCTAAACCATATGCCCTAATACCTAAAACATAAATTGTAAGATATCCCTATGGCCTAATGCCTACTACATGACACAAACATGCATGCCTTACGTTGTAATTTATTGTATCATGTGATGTCTTAAAATGTACTTTTTAAACCTATGGCTAAATACTTTAGAGTACCAATCTAGTTATGCATCTGAACTAAATTAAGGATATTTTTATCCCATTCAAACTAATTAACAAAAGAATAGGAGCTATTTTATTCTTTTAATCAAGGAGGAATTTGAGGCCAATTTGAACCCCTTCAATAACAAGATATGATTTGGGGAAAATCATTACATTAATCTTCCTTCATGAACTACTCCAATTAGATCATTTATGCAATTCCCTATATGATTTGGGAAAAATTGACCCCCTAAACCAAATTTATGTCTCATTTTATTGTATTTAACATGTATGAAACATGTAAATGGCATAATTGACCCTACTTTTATCATAAATGTAAACATGAAGGTAATCAAGCCATAGATAGGTGTCATAATCAGTTTAAATGTTCTTTAATTACCTTAGTGATTACACCCTATATCTAATATCTTAAACCCTAAGTTACCCTTTACCACTTACATCAAACCCTAAGCCATAAGCCCTGAACCCCAAACCCTTTAAATTATAGAGCTTAAACCCTAAACCAATAGATTTAGCCCCAATTAACATCCTTTATATATATATAATTAGGTTCACATGGATGAACTTGGTTAAAATTACATCACTCATTACCATAATTAACTTTGTACACTCAATCTATGATGATGTGGGTGATAATTGATCTAAAATTCACATTCTTTACACATAGATATAGGTTCAAAGCTCCCAAATTTTCCCCTATTATCTACACAATTGTATAAATATACCCTAAAACCTATACCCTAAACCCTAATCCTTAAATTTGTTAATCCTTAAACTCTAAAACTCAAATATGAACCCTTTAAACCTCAAACCAATTAATTTAATGCAAATTAACATCATTTATAGATTAAGAATTAAGTTCATAGGCCTAAATTTGGCCTAAATTACATGACAAATTTCCAAATTTAACTAATCCACTCAATCTACATGATACCATAAACATTATACCCTAAATGGTGAACCATAATTTTTCCCTTTTAACCAATTGATTTAGTCCCAATTAACTTATTTTTTAGTAAGAATTAGGTTCACGTGGCATAGAGAAATTTAAAAAATTTAATATACATGTCCTTAAACCTAATCCCCATGCCCTAATCCATAATCCCTAAAACGTAAATTTTAATCCTAATCCCGTAATTCCCACTACATGCTGCAAACATACATGCTTTATGATATAAATGATTGTATCACAAGATGCCATAAAATAAACTTTTTAAACCTATAGCTAAAGCTTTTAGAACTTACCAATCTAGATATTGACCCTATGTACCTTAAACCTAAGCCTTAAACACTATACCTTAAATTTTAAACCAAAAACTTTCCCTATTTACCAATTGATTTAGTCCCAATTAACATATTTTTAAAGTAAAAATTAGGTTCTCAATTGGCATATAGAGATTAGACCTTATATACACCCTTAAACGCAAACCATATCTTCCCCAATACTTAATCCCTAAACCCTGATACATAAATTATAATCCCTAATCTAGTAACCCTATCCACTAATTCCTTAATCCCTAATCCATAATCCCTTATCTATATTAAGTATAACATGATCATGTTATTGAATAACACCATCACATTATTCTTAACATAGACAAAACTTGTCTCTCATTGCTAATTACCAACCCCAATGCTTATATTGACAATAATGTGATCAAATTATTACATAATGTGATCATGTTATTGTCAATACAAGCTTATCAATGGTTTGGATGGGCCAAAACCTTATAGAATACATAATGTGATCATGTTATGCAATAATGTTATCATGCTATATAATGTAATAACATTATTATTATTTTATATTAGGATCACTTATTAATAATTATTTTTAAACAAAATAAAGACTTATTTCCCCACAAACATTCTCTACATACTTCTATGAGATCTATGTACCTATGTACTTGACCCCACCTTTGAAAAGTTGTCAATTATCCCTTCTGATGGGTTCTGAATCACATTCAAAGAAGAAGAGGAAGTTGTTGAAGAACATAACACTAGAGGAATTAAAATATTTGATAGAGAAACATAATATATAATTGTGAAAACTTCATGGTAAATAAGATACAAACCCTAATCTTGATCAACCAAATGCCATAGATAATGATCCAATTGATGATAATGAATTAAACAATGATGAAATTCACTATAATCAATTAAATAATGTTTAAATTGACCATAATGAAATGAATAATAATGAAATTAACCACAATTAAATGAATAATAATGATAAAATTTAATTTTCCTATCTGGATGTGATCAAAGTGATAGTTTCGTAGGTGGAGGTCTTAGTGTTAGAAATGCTAGTTGGAGCTCGAGAAGTTGCTTGTTCACTGATAAAACTTGCATTTTTTGACCCATCACTATAACTTGTCTAATAAATTTATTTAAAATATTATACGTGAGTGATCTAGGTTGTGATTATAGTGATTAAATAGGTATGTGAGGGATCTAACAATTCATATAAATGACTTATATTTTTCATTTCATGTGTGTTTGAACTTAGGTTAAAAAATTGCATTTTTCTTATATAAGGAAGGGTATTCTTGAGGATGGAATGGGTTATGGGTTTGTCAATCAAAATTTATAGGAGGCGAAGAACCTAGTCCTAGACATTATCCACCACCTTGCATGTGTTGTAAATGTTAATTTTCACTTAGGAAATATCATAATCAAAGTTGTGCATCCATAACTTAAACTTTGAAAACATTTATTGTGAGTGTTTCCTCTCTTTGAAATGGTAGTGAAAATGAACTTCTACGTGGATTAAAATACCATGGTGGTGTGATAACATGTAATTTTCTTATCTATATGTGATTAAATTGATATATTCATAGGTGGAGGTCTTGGAGGTAAAAATTCTAGTTGGAGCTTAATAAGTTTCTTGTTCATTAATAAAAACTTGCATTTTTTGACCTAGCACTACAACTTATCTAATGGATTGATATTGAATCTTCCACCTGAGTGCTCTGGGGTGTAAATAAATGGGTTGGATAGTTACTATAAGGATCTGATGGTTTTTATAAATGAATTACATTTTTCATTTTTTTCATGTTTTAACTTAGGCTAAAAACTACATTTTTCTTGTATTGGAAAGGGTGTTCTTGAGACCGGAATGGGTGGTGGGTTTCTTGATCAAGGCTGATGGGAGGCCAAGAACTAGGTCCTAGACATTATCTACCCCTATATGTGTTGATCTTATTAGTTTTTACTCAAAAATCATCAAAACTAGAGTTCTACAAATACAACTTGAACTTTGACAACTTTGATATCTTTGACAACTTTGACAACTTTAACAACATTGACAAATTTGACAACTTAAACTAGAGACCTAGAAACTTAATTAATAATTGACCTATTGACCTATTGATAACTTTGACAACTTTAAAATTTTTGAAAAATTTGAAAACTTTGATAAATTTGATAAATTTGAAAACTTTGACAACTTTGACAATTTTAACAACTTTTACAACTTTGACAATTTTGATAACTTTGACAACTTTAATCGATTGACCTATCAACAACTTTGACAACTTTGACAATTTTGATAACTTTAATAATTTTGAAAAATTTGACAACTTTGACCTATTGACATATTAACATATTGACCTATTGACAACTTTGACAACTTTGATTAACAACTTTGAAAATTTTGATAACTTTGAAAACATTGACCTATTAACCTATTAGGTGTTATTGAGTAATTGACATATTGACTTATTGAACTACTAACTAAGAAAGTGAATTATTTTGGATTCTCCATTTAGTGTATGTGATTTCATTAGTTTCATGTTATGCTTGAAGGTCCTTGAGGCCATGAATATGTTGTCATTTTTTTAAGGCTATAGGTGGATGAAGGACTATAGGTGGTAACCAAGAAGTGACCATAGGTTACAATAAATGAAGGGAGATTAGAGTGATTCCTCTAAGTTGGTAAGTTATGATTCATCATTATATTAGTTTAAAAAGTGTTGAACCTATAAATACCTATAGATAAATGAGTGAGACATTTACCCATATACCTTGTTTTGCCTATGATGGTCCAATATGAAAGTAAATGGTTATTTCTTAAGAAGAGAGTATGAATTTGGTGTAGATAATGATATATATATATATATATATATATATTTTTAGAATAATCATTGAGGTGGAAGGTTAATTTATGTTTACACAAAACATAATGGTAAATAATCAACATGCAATCTTCTAGAATAAAGAAACCCTATCTATACCCTATTTTGGGTTAACAATCACATTACAAAGGAAAGTAAGAGTTTTTATTAATCTTTTCAAGTATGAAATTGAATATATGGAATTATAATATTATACCATCATCAAATGAGGTTTTTAATCTCTTATAATATGCATGAGTGATTTTAAATTTAACTAATACTCCATGTTGTTGTCATAAGCTTGTAGGGTACTTTATTGTGTATGGTGCCTTGTTGTACCTTGTTGTGCCCTATATGTTGAATTTAATGTTGAAGTGTGTTTGAATGATTTTAATAGGTTACTGAAGATGTTTTTTGACCATGTAATAACATATATGATATAATATTTATGCCTTGAGATGTATATCAAGTTTTGGTACTTGAAACCTAAGAGGATTGCCCATTGAGAAGATAATGAAAAAGTGAGAGGATGTTTGTGATTGGAATTTATGACATCAGTTAGAGAATGAATGTGAGATGTTTTTAAGAGTTATAATGACAATAATAAGTGTCTCCAAAGTGTAAAATAAGTATGTGCAAAGAGAAAAATACCATTGAGCCTAAACCTGATAAAAGTGTCATTAGTCATTACCACTGCAGGCAATGAAATAAAAACTTTAATTTAAAAAAATATGGAAGATATGAGATGTATAGAATTGAAAATAATAAGTTTTAAATCATTATTTATGTGTACAACCTTAAATATGATATCTGATAGATAATAATTTATAATATCAAAACAACACTTTACAATAACACAATGAAATATAAATTGAATTTAAATTAGATAGATTACCATGATATGCATAAAAAATATTACATCTACCAACATACTATCTAATGTTGGCTGAATGTCATATGCTCATTTACAATGCCAAAAATACATCAATTACCATATAGAAATACAAAAAAGTACATCTCATGTGTAAGACATCATATTCATCAAATAGTCTCCCTCTCTTTACTTTCCTTAAAGAAGACTCTCCCTGGTATGCCCTACTATTATATGGAGACCCCTCTAATGCCTTACATTGATCCAAGGTCCAACTATGGGTCCTACACTCATAGTTAGCTTACAATTGAGCCTATTAAAATATAAGAATTATTATGAAATTAACATAAGATAAATTCAAACAATTGTTAATAAATTAATTTTAAACTACAATAAAGAATAATTTAAACATGTATACTTATTTTAGGCTCGTGATCCTTCTCAATCTATTTTCATACTCAAATAAGTCAATGACAAGCTCAGATGTCCAAATAGGCATCTCAAATATGGGAGGAACATGATAAGTTACTCAAATCACTATTTGATTGGGACTATCGGCTATCATAGGACAACCCTAAATACATAATATATTTACATAAGTTATATTTTCTCCAAGTGCATGTACTAAAATTTTTAAAACAAGTTTATTTTTTAAATTTAAAATTATAAGAACTAATATATACCTCTGTCATTACCTATACATATGATGTTTTAGTAGTAACACCTATATTTGTCTTAGCTCATAGAGAGGGAGGAGATTCACTACCATCCATCAACTATTCATGTAAATAAGGGAATGCAACTTTGAAAGATAGTTCAGATAATTTACAATAGGTTTATTGTAGTAATGTTAAATATGAAATTATACAAATTTAGTATGACTAAGACACCTGATTCATATGTCCACATGTTGGCTCACACAACCCTTCTTGGCTACTTCTTTGAAACCAAAGTAATCAATAGAAGCACCTGTATATAAAATATTTTTATATATAAGTACATGAATGAAATGACACATTATAGGAAATAAGAGGACAAGAATGCATGTGAAAATACACTTAGATCTGAATTGATAATTCATATATTGAAGTGTTAGAGTAGTAGCCTTGTACCAAAACAAAAATATGAGGATTAGTGAAAGGGAATGTATAATATACCAGTTTCTATTTTCATTAATAAATATAAATATTATTGGGTCAAGATCTTCAATTTACACTATATTACATGTTGGAATATATTGATTATTGATTTATTACCTATCTAAAGATAGGGGTTTGACTTAGGTAGGACCCTCATAGCTACTTCCTTTTTTTATGTTCTTAAAGGGTCATTTTCAATATTATTATCACTTTTCAAAGAAGGAAAATAAAGAGTAGGCATGATTGACAATCATATCCCCTTTTGGAGAAAAGATCTGGGAAAATAGTTGGTGGGTTTTGACTCTCATGTTGAATCTTGGCCTAATCACAAGGATATATGTATTGGGCATGAAATTGATTATTGTAATAGTTCCTCATTATTTGTTGGAGATGGTTGTTTAAGTGGACTGGTGTGGGATATTTATTACAAACTCCTACCATAATACATAGATACACACACACACACACATACACACACACACACACACACACACACACACACACACACACACACACACACACACACACACACACACACACACACACACACACACACACACACACACACACACACATGTGGATATTATATAAATTTTGGGTACATAAATATAGATGGAAAAGAAAGAAAAGGGATTATTTATGTTTACCCATATCAAAGATGAGGAAGTATTTATGCTACATGTGAAGTCATGTCAAGTTTGTGTTCTTATGGTTTTAGATGCAATATGGTCATAGGGATTTTAGTTTACATTATTAGGAAGGTCCTTGGGAAAGATGTATATGAATGAGACTTCAATTTAATAGGATATTATCACTTCAAAGCTAACTTCCACTATGCAAATCGGTGTATATTCATAAGGAGACTTCAAATATTTTATAACAAAATATGCTTCATCTTTTATTCATGAATAATGTCCTATCCATGGAACCATGTAATAAATTTCTTGTAAAATAGTGTATTAACCTCAGGTAATAGAAAGAGAAAATGTACCATATGGGTAATGGGTAGAATATATGAATACAATGTCTACATAATTATTCAATGACTAAATATAGTTGTAACACACCTATCCCAATAACTAATTTGATATGATTTATTTTGGTTATTTTCATGAAAAAAATTGTGAAAAAATGTTAGTGTGTGAACATGTGTAACTCTATATTATTATGTTATCATGTTTTATTTTCAATAATAAAAGTTTTATAACTAGGTTTTGAGTAACACATGAGGGTGATACTTGTTTGTATCAAATCATGGTTTAAAATTATTGTCTATTTTGACCAATCAAACTTTCTATTACGCTATATTAAAAAATTTGGATTTATCATTTGAATGATTTATCATCATATAATTAACATGACCATATTTTATATTTTAATTGTAGGTATAAAATATCAACCATGATCTAAATATATGAGGAAAAGAGAAAAAACCTTATACTGAAGTTGTGCTACCTAGGGAATCTTTGATAGATAGAGAAGAGGTTGTAATTGTGATACCCATTAACTTGGAAATATGTGTAGTGATAAGCGAATTAAATGATAGGATTCCTCTAGGGAAAAATTAAGGATTATGGTAAAATCATTCCATGAGTGTGATTATGAAAATGATGTTCAGTAAGATATAGATACTAATATATTACATGGAATATCATCTAATGGGAGAGCTCATCATAATGGTGACACACATCAAATCTTAGATGGAATTACTTGTAAACTAAATAAAGTGAAAAGGGTGTTAAATTCAATGTATGAATTTGTTTTATCGAAGCTGATGCTTGGCTAATAGGTATGAAATGGTTATTTGGGATAAGATGTTTTCAATAAATAATACAAACATGTTATCTATTTTATAACTTTTAGATGAATCAACTTTGTCTTGGGACTATCAAGAAATAGTTATGATTTTATATATCCCCAGAGTCAATTAGGTGATGTTAAAGGAAATACAACACTACATGTTGGATATCTACTTAAATGATAGAGTAAATGCATTACATAACCTCTATAAAAATTCAAATACTAAAAAGGAATATAATGCATATTTTTTAACCTTTCATTAGTATATGAGATGCATAATCGATGAGCCAATGAAATTCAATCTATATCTTGGGATAATTTTTGTTATCATTGGGAATAAGGTACATAATTTTAAACATAATACACTAGTGTAAGACCATTGTAGGATGTTACTCCCAATGAAGCATGGTCCAACATAAGACCATTCATGAATTTTATGTCTTTTATTATGTTATTTTAGCTTTAATTATTAAGAAGAAAAGTGAATTAGATGCAAAGAGAAAAACATGTATGTAAACAATTTTCAACTATATATTGGTAAATGGTGTCATACTAACAAAGGCTAATGCAATCATGGATGACCTAGTAGCTAGATCATAATATGCAAAGAATGGTAGTGACAAATCAAATGATATAAATTCTATATTTTATGATGAAAGAACCCTCACCTCAAGTGATATAAAAAATGACATATCTATTATATTAAATTTCTATGTAAACTAATTGTTAGTGTATAGATGAGCGAACTAAGAGAATGGAGAGTGTTTATTTCCATGACCTACTAAACTATGGATGGGATATCAAGTTCAAGAATATTTTGGATAAGAGATATCTAGGTTGATTAGGTGCATGATGTGCACTTGGTCGATCTTGTACAGTGCCTTTTCCTTGACCATGAAACTCACTCAAATCAAAATAATTGGGAATCTCATTAAGGAAATACTCACAATAGATTTTCCTCAAAAAATGTAATGGTACCTCATGGTTGTTACATGGTGGATAATAAAATACCATCCACCATCAATCCCAAAAATTGGTCTTGATTAAGTTATGTACACAGTGATGGATAGGAAAATGTTTAGTGGTTACAGGAAATGGGGCATTGGTCAATGAATAGGGAAAAAATGTTAGATTTTGAAATTGCTTTGTTCTTGACCTAAGGTTTTGACAACTTGTCATCATAATATGCCCTAAAAATATCCCTATATGAGGTTCATTAGTCAATTTCATTCATTATAGAGTCAATTTGACTTAATAAGGTCTATAGGGAATCAACTAGTTAGGTGTGGTAGGGGTTGGTTGAATTGGGATCCCTCATTATATAAATTAATTTTTTAATATCAATTTTTATTCCCATAATGTTTTTAATCAAAATATCTTGAATGTCAAGGGGGTTTTAGAGAACTATAGGAGGGTTAGGTGGAGGGATAGGAGGAACAACATGGTTTTGTGGAGTGTTAGGATGAGGAGCAACTAGAGGGTTCTATGGAGGGTTAATAGGGTTATAAATATGGGTTGTTAATAAAAACAAATAAAAATTAAAAACCAAGGTCAAACAATGAAAGTTATTAAAAAATAGTTTAAATAGAGAAGATTTTAGTCACTTACCTCTCCTACGTGGAAACATCATTGATCAACAAGTCATGGGATGAATCTAGTAGCTTCTTGGTAGTCTCTGGAGTCTTTTAAGAAAAACATGATCATAGAAGCTATGGGAAAACAAGGGAACTTGAATGCAAAATAAGTATTTTTGCATTAGGGTTTCCCTTTTTATTTCTTCTCAACATATAGGTAACATGATCACATTATTGTAAATGAGAATAATATGATCACAATAATAATGAAATCACGTTATTATTTATTATAACATGATCACATTATTATATAAATAAATTGCATTATGACTCGACAATATTGATTTTAGATTTAAATAATGTGATTGCATTAATTAAATAGCATGATCACATCATTAATTAACATGATCATGTAATGGGTACTGTCTATGGAATTATCTCCTGACTCTGTGTAGTTACCCATTATTGATATTGAGTAAGTAATGATAAGGACTTCATGAGATTGCTAGCATCAAAATCTCAGATGAAGGTAATCTGATCAAGTGGTGTGTATGAAATTAACTGATCCTTATATCATTATTTATTATTTAAAACATGATCCAAGTAGTGTTTACTGAGACATTATCATTTCATGAGTATGATTTACATGCTTGTGTGATATCTTGTAATATAATAGGTTGTATGATACATCAAATGTTTAGTCATAGAAATCATACAACACATGGGTGCTAGCTTGTCTCTTCAGATTCCCATACCAACACTATCTACTCATCCATGAAGGGAGGACCATTATTTAATGGGATTAGTGTAGGAGATAGTTAGTTAGTGGTTGGTGTGGAGAAGGGCTCATATGATGTTCTCCTTCCCTAGAGTAGTACTTCTTTTGAGATGACATTTGAGATAACCATAGATATTAGAGTCTAAGAAACTATTCTCTATGGATCCATGTTTCTTATATATATATATATATATATATAAATGAAAAATTATCATGATGATTTATAATTACTTATTTTTTTGTACATTAATAGGAATAGTTATAGGCATGTATCACTAATGGTTGGTTAATTTTAATTACTATTTAGGTTTGTATTATGATGTGTTTCTTATGATGATAAAGATCAATGATGTATGATGTAGCATGATTCATTTATAGTTATCACACTTAAAGTATTTTTATGATCTTTGATTATATTCTCATGGTGTAATCTATCTATAATATATGTGGTTAATTTTAAAACAAAATCCACATATTTATAGTAAGATCCTAGTGGGGTTGTTATAGATTTAACCTTAATTCAAAGAAACAAATCAAGTCAGACCACACATAAAAAATTAAACACTTCTTATATCTATTCAAAAGGGTTTTTAATAGTAATTATCCCCATTTGCATAATTCAAAGGTAAGAGGTGAACACCCAAGCCAAAATTAAGCAAGATTTATGTGTATACCAATAAATTAGAAATCTCCACTTTGTAAGACAAATTCCAAACTTGGTTCAAAAGACTTGAATTTTTCAAATGGATAATATCTTAGACCCAAATGGATAACATAATGACACCATTATTATATGAAAGGTACACATGATTTTAAACTAGGTTTGAAACAATGGCAAAGATTTATTTAGAATAACATGAGTCATGTAATGATTCCATTTCAATCAAATGGTATAAAAATGGTTTTGGATTAAAAAATCCAAGGTAAATGTTTGGGAAAAAATGAGTAGTGTAACAATACCCCATTGAAACAAGTGACAGACGTAAATGTTTTAGGACAAAAGACTAAGGCCAAAGTGTCACACCAAATAGGAAGAATAAAACCTCTTAGATGAAAGAATGATGAAAACATGTGATGGTTATGACTCATTTAGACTTTTGATAAATAAATAGTTTTAGTCTCAAAACACACATGTAAATCAAGTAATATAAAAATAACATAAATGGCTCAACCTATCCTTATAACTAACATGGGTTTACATAGATTCTACTAAAACTTCAACTAATATCTCAATCCTTGTGAGTAATTAAGTTTTAATCTAAAAATTAAATAATAAGTGTAGGTAAGTTTTTTATTTTCCCTCTTGTCTCTTAGGCATTAGTATGTGGCATGAACTTAGAGAACATTCAACATTTGGCATGAAATTATATGGAAAGTGTGGTTGACTAAAAATATATATGTTTTGAATGCACTACATGGTCCCAAGTGTGGCTAACATAAGGGTTAAATCATGTTAATTCGGTTCATACTTGTAAATTTACTATGAAGGGTCTATTCCATTACATAGCAAATCCAAAAATGTATTGTTTAGTAGAGTCCAATTTTTAGCAAGACTTTACCCAAGTTTTCATTAGGATCGATGAGCCTAGGTGTTCATCTACCTAGTATTCCCAATATCATGTGCCCTAATTCATATACCCCACTTTGGCTAAGGGTTGGTATGATGCTCAGAGATGAAGCCCTATGTCAAAACACCCCTAATAAACTAAAAAAATATCAAGAATAAGAAAATTACCAATAGCCAAAGATCTAAAATTTGATTGTTTGTCATAATTATAAACTCACACCATGCTTAAATAAGCCTCAACTTAGAATTTAGAGTTTACATGTAAAATGAAAAAAAAATCTAAAAAAATGTCTATTTTTAAAAACTCCTCAAATTTCCCAAAAATATTTCAAATTATCCTAAACACTTTAATTAGACTATGGGACAAAATTCAACTAAATTTGATGTCTGGTTCTAAAAATATACAATTTCTAAAAAAAGAAAAAACTCAAAAAATCATTAAATCACAATTTTAGACCCTCAGATGATCACGTATGGCCTCCAAAAAATATCCAAAACATTCCTAGGTAGGTAGGACTTCTTATGAATATAAACATACTTTTTGATATGATCATTTTGCATGTGGAATATCTAAAATGGAGCTATGGGTCAAAATCTATGACCTCTAGAAGGTTACCCTATTTTTTTTGCATCATTCTCCTCTAGTTGAAAATAGCCCAACTCCTACGAGTTGGATGGATTATACTACTACCATTTTTACTTATCAATCTTCTTTAGCTTCTATTCTATAATATAAGCATTGTCTTCTTTTTGTAATGCCTCCCACTGCACCAAATACCTATTATAATTCCCTTGCCTTGCGCTCATTGTCTTCATATTCAAAACCTAAAGTATTTTTTCTTACTTCTTCTTTGGAACTTGCAGCTCCCAATTTAATTCTTCATCTTCCTCACCATCTTCTCCATGTAATTCATATAAATTTGAAACATTAAATACTAGATATATATCAAAATTTTATGTTAAACTTAACTCATATGCATTATGATTTATTTTTTCACAATTCTACATGGTCAAATTTTTTTATACTTCAACTTATTGTATGTGCCTATTTGAAATATATCTTTCCTCAATTAAACCATTACCAACTCTCCTTATTAAAATGCCTTGGATCTTCTTCTGACATCTACTACTACTTTATATTTCTCATTACTTTCTTGTAACTTTTTTCTTACTCCTTACATCTCCTGCATATGCTCTATAAATGATTTTGCATCATCACTAATTTGATATAAAATTGGAAATTATACCAAATATAAAATACCAAATAGATTTCTCCCATAAGCAATTTGAAAAGGTGAATTTACTATTGATCTATTCACTGAAGTATTATATGCAAACTTAACATGTGGTAAAGCCAATTCCCAATGCTTTGGCTTCTCTCCCACTATGCATCTCAATAAATTTCCCAAGATCCTATTTAGAACTTATGTTTGTCTATCTATTTGTGGGTGATATGCACTACTTAATTGTAGCTTAGTACCCATCTTCTTCCACAAATTCTTCCAAAAATGACCTAGAAATTTTATGTCCCTATTTGAAGTAATAGTTTTTTTAACACCATGTAATCTCTGAATATCTATAAAAATAATTTTGCAACCCTAGTGGTATCATTGGTTTTCATGCATGTAAATAAATGAACCAATTTATAAAATCTATTTATAAAAAAAAAAATTGAATCATTACCTCTATATGTTTTTGGTAATCCCACCATAAAATCCATACTCAAATTTGTGCATGGTCCTCTTGGAACTGGTAATGGCATGTATAATCTAGTATTTTAGGCATGTTCTTTATCCACCTAACATATTTTACACCTTGAAACATACCTTGTCACATCTCTATTCATCTCTGGCTAAAAATAGTTTTCCTCCACCAAGGTTATTGTCTTCATCTTATCAAAATGTCTAGCCAAACCACCATTATGTAATTCTCTAATTAGATTGTCTCATAGAGACCCAATTAAAATGCATAATTGTTTCCCTTTGAAGAGATAACCTTATTGTATAAGATACTCATCATGAATAGCATCTATCCCACCTATTAATGGATTCCTAAGATACTCTACTACCTTGATAAAATATGGATTAGTATCATATATATTTTTAATAGCTTTAAATCCAACTACTTCGCTCACCATAGTAGTTAATAATTCCACACTCTTGCTCAATACATCAACTACCTAATTATGTTTTCCTAATTTATGTTTCAACACAAAAGTATACCCCTGCAACAAAGAAACCCAATTTGAATGCATACTATTCAAATTCTTTTATGTATTCACATACTTCAAAGCCTCATGATTTGTAAATAGTATAAACCCCTTAGGCACTAGGTAATGCCTCTAATGTCTTAATGTTTATTCAATTGCATAAAGTTCAAAATCTTAAGAAGAATACTTTATTATTACTTCATTCAATTTTTCACCAAAATATGTTATTGGCTTTCCTTTTTGACTTATCACAACACCAATTCCCACAAATTAAGCATCATAATAAACCTCAAACACTCTGTTAAAATTTGGTAATGCTAAAATTGGTCTTTTCACAATCTTCTTCTTCAAAATTTCAAAACATTCTATGGCTACTCTACGCCACACAAATTCCTTCCCTCTCATGCAATCTATTATTGGTGCCATAATACTACTAATTTTTTTAATAAATTTTCTATAAAAAGTTACTAAACCATGGAAACATCTTACCTTTGTAATGCTTTTTGGAATAGGCCACTCAATAATCACCATTATCTTTTCTTCATCCAATTTCACACTATCTATTGAAACTATAAATCCTAGAAAAACCAAACTATTCTGCATAAAATTGAACTTCTTCAAATTTACATACAATTTCTCCTTCTTAACAAATCCATTACCATTATCAAATGATATAAGTGTTCTTTAGTCTTACTGAATATCAAAATATCATAAAAATAAACAACCATAAACTTACCAATATATTCTCATAGCACTATATTAATCACCCTCATAAATGTGCTAGGTGCATTAGATAATCTAATGGCATCACCATCCACTTATATAAGCCATCCTTAGTCTTGAATTTAGTTTTCCACTCATCTCCTTCAAAAATTCAAATCTTATAATAACCACTCCCTAGATCAATCTTGGTAAAATATTTTTCTCCTACAAGCACATCCATCATATCATCTAAATGAGGTATATGAAACCTATACTTTATTTTAATATATTAATTACTCTAATATCCACACACATTCTCCATCCTCTATATTTCTTTGGAGTTAGCAATGCTGGTATTGCACATAAACTCATGCTCTCCCTTATCACTTTCTTGCTTAGCAATTTAGTATCATATTTATTTAATTCTAAATGTTTTATTAGACTCATCCTATAAGATTCTTGATTGGGTAGATATGATCCTGGAATCAAATCAATGTGATGTTGAATATCTCTCTTTGGTGGTAAACCACCTAGTAAATCATTAGGCATAACATCTAAATATTATTTTAACACTCTTTCAACTTTTATTGGTATTGGCACATTTTTGTCTCTTCATTCTTTACTACTAGTGCATAAAAGCAACATGCTACCTTCATATCTTGGATAAATTCTTTAGTAGAGATCATGATTTTTGTCTTTTCTTTTATTGTTTAAGAGGTAACAAAACAACATTTATACCACCTTTCCAAAAAGTGTATGTTCTCTTTGATCCATCATGAAATACTTTCCTATCAAATTTCCATGGCATCCCCATTAACACATGACATGCATCCATTGAAATAACATCACACCATATTTCATCATTATAAGTTTTTCCTATAGAAAAAATGATTAAGCACTTTTTATCTATTGTAACCTCATTCCCTTTCTCAAACCATAAAATATGATAAGGGTTAGGATGCTTTTCACATTGTAGATTTAGTTACTCTATCATTTCTTTAGAAACCATATTTTCACAACTACCACCATCTATAATTACTTTACATACCTTTCCACCCGAATTACATATTGTTAAAAAAATATTTTATCATAGCCATGCACCACCACCTCATTTATTCTACAAATGATATTTCCTTGGAGTGATCATGGTTCTTCTCATCATGAGATTCTCTAAAACATTTTCTCATGTAACTTTAGTATTCTGCTCTTCTATTTTAGCCTCAACTAGATTCACTCTTCGGTGATCTTCTTGAATACTTTCTTAATCTTGATAGTGTGACTCAAATTATCTATGCCCTACTTATCCACATCTATAACATACATAATATCTATGTTGATTCATAAACCATCCTATAGCACCACCATAACCTTGTCCTCTCTAAAATTATCTTCCTCTTTATTGGTATTGAAACCCTTACCTATTATCATCTTGCCTTTCTACACCACATGATGATTCACCATTATTAGCATTAAATCCACCTATAGTTTTATCAAACCCATCTCATACCCTTATTGGAGGGGATTTACCTTTTTTGGACCAATATATGTCTTAAAATTTTATCTATTTTATTTTTCTTCTACTTTCAAAGCTAATTGATAAGCCTCCTTCATGTTAAGGATTCTATGCATGCTTAATTCATCTTAAATAGAAAATTTTAAACCATTTACATATCTTTTATCCATCTTATCTTTTGTTTCATCATGGTCTACTCATATGGAAATATTATAAAATTCATTTGTATACTCTTGTATACTGTGATTTTTTTGCCTTAAATTTTGAAACTTTTTGTATATGATTTGTGCATAATCCATAGGATGAAATTTCTCCCTTAGCTTCTTTTCCATATTTTTCCATGAATTAATCTTCTCTTTACCTTTTCTCTATCTCTATTTCTATAGGTTATCCCACCAAATCATTGCATGTCTTTTGAATTTTATACATGTAAACTTTACCTAATTGTCTTCTCTCATAGTCTTCCCCTCGAAGAACATTTCCATATTATTCATTGATTCTATCAACTCCTCTATTTTAAAACTACCCCAATTATTTATAACATCAACCTTGATTCCTTCAAATATTCCTCCTAAAGCACAAACCATCCTCTCTTCCATCGATGGTGGTTGCTCTTGCTATTCTTCTTCTTGTTGAACTTTTTCATCATGATCTATGGCTTCCTCATCACCAACTTGTCTTCCCTACTAATTGGTGATAACCTCTATTAATTTTTGAACTTGCCTCTATATCTCTTATATATTCTATATCGTTTTTTCAACACCTCCTTGTCCTCTCACCATTCTTTACTCTTCCAATATTTGAAAATACTTTGATACTAGATAATCAACCCAAAAAACTATTAAGAACAAGAAAATTACCATTAGGCTAAGATCTTGAAACAATACATAGAATTGATACATATTGATTTATTACCATAATTACAAACCCACATCATTCTTAAATAAGCCTCAATTCATAATTTAGATTTTACATGTAAAATTTGAAAAAGAAAACTAAAATTTGAAAAAAATACCTATTTTTAAAAATTCTCAAAATATCCCAAAAATCTCTCAAAAATCCTAAACACTATAATTAGACTATGGGACAAAATTCAACTGAAGTTGTTGTCCCATTCTAAAAATATACAATTTATAAAAATAGAAAAAACTTGAAAAAATAAATAAATTCCAATTTTGGACCCTTTGATGATCACGTATGGTCTCCAAAAAATATCAAAAAAAAATAGAGATAGCAATGTACTTTTTGATATGGTCATGTTGGCACAATGAATAGCTCAAATAGAGCTATGGGTCAAAAGTTATGGCCTCTGGAAGGTTGCTCTATTTTTTCTACATCAACACCTAAAGAACTCATGGGTAAGTGATGAACTCCCTCCCATAAGATAAATGCATAAAAAGAAATAGATGAATATGGAAAGAATTTATATGTCCCTTTTGAATCACCCAAGTCACTTGAATCTTGCAAAGAGCATACATGACATTCTTTCTGACAAGACTTAATAAATAATGATAATAAACCAAATTCTTTTTGTCAGCTAAGTTCGCTAAAGGGGATGGGGGAGAGCATACACACTGTAGTTTCTATTTCCTAAAATTAAAAAAATTAATATAATTAATTGAAACTACCTAGATAAAAAATGATTGTTGAAAATCTCTTAGTATCTCTAACTAAAATGGAGGTTCTTTTTAATAGCACCAACTTGAAATGTGTTTGAAGTTTGGCCTTTGTGAAAACTTTAAATAAAAAAATGAAAGTTATTTTATTCAATTTTTAAAAAGCACCAAAATAAATGTGAAATGATTGTTGGGATGCTATTTTGTTTCTCTTTGCTTGAGATAAATTGTGCAAAAACTTGTTAGAACTTTGTTTAGACTAAAAGAGAAAAGGTAACCTATAAAATGAATATTACAAACAAAACTAAACATAAATAAACATAAAAAAATAGTAGTCAATGTTTTAACCATAACTTCTAAAATATACATCAATTATTCAAGATATTTTGAAAAGTTGTTCATATGTAAGATACTCATATATATTAAAATGTTAATATTAAGAGAAGGAAAATAAAAAATTATGAGCTTTGTATAAGGTGTTTTTATTAGAAAACTATAAAACAAAAGTGGAAATCACTAATTTGATGATAAATGCTAAAATATATAGTTTTTACATGAATTAGTTAGAGTATTTTATTAAGAAACGTAAAAAACATCCTTAAAAAAATTATTAAAAAATATTTAATCCATCAAAAGTTATGATGAATTTATGTTCCATTTTTTAAAATAAAAAATTAGAATAAGATATAATCATAAGAATTTATGGGGTATGCACTCATGAATAATTATCCTACTTGGCATGCCATTATGTGGGATAAGAATACAAGTGGTGATTTAATCAAGTGTTAGTATGATAGAAACAAATAAAAACACACTCAGAAATATAACACCTCAATTCTAGACACTCAAGAGGAAAGAGAAAAATGCAAGTAACTAACAATGGAAGACAAAAAAGTATTCTTTACCTTTTTTGAGCATAAGAGTTACATGTTTTCCATGGATTAATGTGCTTTTTTGTGTGCTCAAAGAATATTGGACATTGGTTATCCCTGCATCATTTCTCCTTATCACCTTGGTAATGTTTGGCTTGGATTTGGTAAGATATAAGAATCTATCAATATTTTTGAATTATAACATGAAAAAAATGCCTTATTCTCAATATTTGAACATTTTTTTAATATTTGATATGGTAAATCACCAATTTTTATAGGGACCTAGAACTATGAGAGTCAATTATATTAGTTTAAACTGGCCAACTAGGGCCGAGAGGACAAAAGCAACAAAATAAGTACTTAGAAATGAAAGCAAGAAACAAAAACAAACACTCTTGTAAGGAAAATGTACCTCCTAAATATCTTTAATAGTATTAGTATCCTTTTTTTGGATTGTTGGTTTGTCTTTTGAAACCTTGGCATGAGTATGGTTGATGGGGCCTTCATCTACTTCCCTAGGGAATATCATTCTAAGTTGCTTCTTGCCTTTCACCTATAGAAGAGTCTATTTAGGGGGGCACCCCCCATGGGATCCTATAGGGGTGTATTTTAAGACCTTGAGGGATTTCGTAATAGGGGATTGAAGGGGTTTAATTGAGTGAAAAAATACTAGACAATGGACTCAACCACCTGATGGAGTTCATTCTAGTCTTATATAAGCTTTACCAGGCCAAATACTACCTATTTAACCCTCAAGTTGAAATTTTACATCAAAATTTAATTGTTTTCCAAATCCTCCATCATAAGGCCTTATCTTTCTATATTGAATTGTGGAAAAACCAAATTCAATAGGTTTCGGCTTAAGGATACATAATAGTTTGAGGGGAAGGTCATCAAGGGAGAATTGGAATAAACTATTCTTGGGGGAATGTTTGGGAAGTTGGTGGGATCCCTAAAGAGGGTATTCCTTTTGGGAGTCCTCTTGGGAGTTACCCTTAGAGGATGATCCCCCCAGTGGGACCTTAGAACCTAAAATAGTTTGAATGTGCTTAGAAAGTAAGAGGATTAGACCTTGATGGAAGATAGGGTTTGTATCATTAACTTAGTGGAGCAGAATAGTAATTTCCAAGGATTTGAGAAGGAAATAAGGAAAATTGATTTTAAAAATCATTAAGTGATTCATGAGCAAGAAATGATGTGAAAAAATTAAGTTATACTTACCTTCTAGAGTCATGTATCTCATGACCTGAAGGTAGATATTTGGCCAGTGATGTAGGAGGTCAGTGCAGGGGAAACCCTTCTTATCTGTTTGCACAAATTTTTTCATTATAAGGAATCATTGTAGGGATTATTTATTATTTTATTGATCTTTGTATTCTTTGGCTCTAATGCAAGACAAGCCCATGGTGTCGTCAATGAATTCCTTTGAGAGGTTTATGGACATGCTTGAGATAGTTACTTTGTGTTTTATCCATGCGATGACAAAGTCTCATACAACCATGGCATTATTTTCATTAATGCATTCCATAAAGTTACTATGACCCCCTTCTTGAGTTTTTTCCAAACCTTTTTTTTCTCAAACCTCTTTACATGAGGTGGGTTGTAAGTGGTCTCTATCTCCACCCATGGGTGTTAGAGTTGTAGGGATGGAATGAGAGGGATGAAATTTTTAGATGTAGACAAAATATCTAAGACTCATTAGGTATGGAATTCCCACTAAATTCATAATAAAATAATTAGTCCCCCTTCCTTCGAAATAAATGTAAATTAGTTGAATCAAGATTCTCCCCATCTAGTTGAGGGGATGCACAAGTGAAGGGATGATATTTTTAGGTTACATTAGAACCTTCCACATGAGTGACATCATTCATCTTAGGGGGGATGCTTCCTAAATTATGATAGTTGGTTAGATGATGTAACTCAACTCTAATCTTGGTAAGGAATTCAAGCACTTCATTTCCTTCCTTGTAAATGTGTATGAGTTGGAAATGAGGTATGATTTTTAAAATATGATTTATGTCATCAATGATCTCCTTGATAATGTGAGAAGGTATTATTTTGTATTATAAGGAATTAAGAATGTTTAATGAATGATCCTCTATAATGATCTTGTTCTGATTGAAGTTTGATGTGAGATATATACACTAGAGTTTCACCTCAGCCTCGACAAGATGGTTTCTTTACTTACCCATGGGGCCTTCATAAGCACTCAACATCTCCACTTTAGAATTCCTTATGATTCCTCCTCCCCCTACAAGACCTAGGTTACCTTTCGAGTCCAATTCTAAATTTAGTTTCACCCATCACTCAGGAGGGGCCTTCCATTTAGTTTACTTATGGATCATGTTTTTGTTGATAGGATAAATAAACTGTTAAAGATCCCATTTTTTGAGAATGAGAAAAGTGAAGGTGGGGTATGATCTTTCTCTTTAGGAAGAAAATAATAATTTTTGGGAATGGACTAGTAGAGATGGGGTAATATACTCCTTATCTGATACCTTTTGTTTTGAAATAGGCTATCATTTTGGATTTTCTAGATGCACCAAAACTAATGAGGAAGAATGAAGTGTTAGAAGAAGGTCAAGGAAGGAATTTTCCATGGGGTTTTCGATTGTATAATGAGATCTAAAATACTATTAGGTTTGACCCATGACATGTTCATGTGGTTGAGAATCCACTTGAACAAAGTTAAACTGAAGGTACATTCCATAAAGAGATGTTAAGAAGAATCTTCTACACTAGTATATTGGGCATCTATTGGGGATAATCAATCCCCTTTTGGCTAAATTTTTCATCATTTTAATTTTTTTTTGTGCCAAAATCCAAAAAAATAAATTAAGCTTAATGGTAAGATGGTTTACTTAGATACTTTTCCAATGGTCCAAGTTACTTTAAAAATTGAGTTCTATGGCATGGCCTGAGAATACTGAGTACGAGATGTTATCTTCCACTCTCTAGACAAAGTGATATTCCATCTATATATAGGGGATGTGAGTATGATTTAAAATTATATTGAGGTTTTTAAAGGCTTATTCTTCTTCTAAAGTATGATCTTTGTTAGGGATGGTCTTCCAACACTTTGTTCCTTCCTTGATTTCATAGTAATATTTTAGCTTAGAGCCCCATCTTTGCTTTTGCTGTCCATACAACCTAGCCAATGTCTCTTAGGATGAAATGGGGTGGGGGATATCTAGGCATCCTACCAAAATCAATTTTTTCACTATTACCAATTTTACAAAAGATACCTATCATCAAAATATCTTTACAACTAGTTATGGCTTTCTAAAAGGTGGATCCACTAATAGGGCCTTCTTCCCATAGGAAATCATCCTCATCCACTCCTTATAGGTATTTGGACATTAGAATTTTTATCCATTTACCATTCTCCTTCATCAATATATATCGCATTTTAGCTAGTAGGGATTTATTCATAGATTTTATGCTTCTCAATATGAGACTTCTATTAACTTTGGGAAGATAGACTTTTCCCATAAAACTAAATTGAATCTAAATCTCTCTTCAATGCCTCTCCATAGGAATTTTTTTTGGATTTGTTCAATTTTTGAGGCATCATTGGATGACATTTTAATGATTGAAATTAAGTAAATAGGAACACTCCAAATACAATCCTTAAGAAGTTGGTATTTCCCTACTTGGGTGAGGAGGTGTCCTTTCCATCCTAATAGTTTCCTTTGAATGTAATCAATGAGGTAGTTCAAAAATTAGGATTCCATTTGTCTAGAAATGAGAGGAATACCTAGATGATTAGATGGTATTTGGTCTACTTGGCAGTTTAGAATTTTAGCTATTCTCATCATCTTACATGGTGGCGTATTGATAAAGTAAAGGAAACTCTTTTGAAAATTGATGTATTGGTTGGACTCTTTTTCATAGTTTTTAAGCATGTATTTGAGGTACTTGGATTCCTAAATTAAATCATATCCTAATATGATTTTATCATCGACAAACTTTTGATGGGTGATAGGGTAAGTATTGTAGGCCATTAAAATACCCTTTATTAAACCTTGTTTATAGGCTCATCTCAAACTTCTCCCCAAGGTTTCAAATAAGATAATGAAGAGTTATCAAAAAAGAGTGTCTCCCTATATTAACCCTCTTTGTGGTAGGAAATAAACCTTTACGAACTATGCCCTATGGAGCCATATATCTTATATATATGTACATTGTATTATATTGTATTTATTAATGAAAAATTATCATGATGAGTTGTAATTACTTATTTATTGTATATTAATAGAAATAGTTTTAGGAATTTATCAAAAATGATTGGTTAATTTTAATTAATATTTATTTTTGTATTATTATGTTTTTCTTATGATGATAAAGATCAATGATGTATGATGTAGTGTGATTCATTTATAGTTATCACACTTAAAGTATTTTTTTACGATATTTGATTATATTCTCATGGTGTAATCTATTTATAATCTATGTATTTAATTTTAAAAAAAAATCCTCATATTTCTAGTAAGATCCAAGTGGGTTTGTTACATTTTTGAACTTAATTCAAGGAAACAAATCAACTCAAGGCACACAAAAAATATACCACTTCCTATATCTAGTCAAAAGGGTATTTAAAGTAACTAGCCGAATTTACATAACTCAAAGAGGTGAACACCCAAGCTAAAATTAGGCAAGATTGATGTGTATAACAATCAATTTAAAATGTGAACTTTGCAATACAAATTACAAACATGGTTTAAAAGACTTAGATTATTTAAATGGAGAATATCTTAGACCCAAATGGACAACATAATGACACCATTATTAGACGAAAGGTACACATGATTTAGAACATGTTTGAAACAATGGCAAAGTTTTATTTCAAATAACATGTGTCATGTAATGATTCCCTTTAAATTAAATGGTATAAAAATGGTTTTGGGCTAAAAAATCCAAGGTAAATGTTTGGAAAAAAATGGGTAGTGTAACAATACCCCATTGAAATAAGTGACTCATGTAAATGTTTTGGGATAAAATGATAAGGAAAAAGTGTGACACCAAATAGGAAGAATGAAACCTCTTAGATGAAATCATGATGAAAACATGTGATGGTTATGACTCATTTATACTTGTGATAAATAAATAGTTTTAGTCTCAAAACACACATGTAAGAAAAATAATATAAAAATAACACAAATGGCTCATCATATCCTTAAAATTGACATGGGTGTGCATATATTCTATTAAAACATCCACTAATATCTTTTAATCCAAAAATTAAATAATAGTTGTAGGTAGATTTTTTATTCACCCTCTATCTCTTAGGCATTGGTATGTGGCATGAACTTAAAGTGAGGAATGTTTGGCATTTGGCAAGAAATTATATGGAAAGTGGGGTTGAATAAAAATATATATGTTTTGAATGTATTACATGGTCCTAAGTTTGGCTAACAAAAGGGTGAAATCATGTCAATTGGGTTCATACTTGTTAATTTACTATTTAAGGGCCTATTCCATTGCATAGTGAATCCAAAAAGGTACTGCTTAGTAGATTCCAATGTTTATCAAGAATTGACCAAAGTTTTCATTAGGATCAAATAGGTTAGCATTTCATCCCCCTTGTAGTTCCATTATAATGTACCCTAATTCATGTACCCCACTTTGGATAAGGGTTGCTACGATGCTTGGAGATGAAGCCCTAGGTCAAAACACCGATAATGAACCCAAAAACTATTAAGAACAAGAAAATCACAAATAGGCTAATATATTAAAATAATACTCAAAATTGATTCGTATTGATTTCTTACCATAATTACAAACCCACATCATGCTTATATAATCCTCAACTTATAAATTAGAGTTTACATGCAAAATTTGAAAAAAACTAAAATCTAAAAAAGAACACCTATTTTAAAAACTCTTAAAATATCCCAAAAATCTTTTGAAATATCCTTCAACTAAATTTTATGTCTAGTTCTGAACATATATAATTTCTAAAACTAGAAACAACTCAAAAAAATCATTAAATCATAATTTTGGAACCTTAGATGATCACGTATGGCCTCTAAAAAATATTAGAAACATTCTTAGGTTGGTAGGACTTCGTTGGGATATAAACATAATTTTTGATATATTTTTTTTGGCATGTGGAAGAGCTCAAATGGAGCTATGTGTCAAAAGTTATGGCCTTTAGAAGGTTGCCTTATTTTTTTATGCATCATTCTCCTCTGGTTAAAAATAAGTCAGCTCCTACGCGTTAGCCTGATTATACTACTACCATTTTTCCTTGTAAATCTTCTTCAATTCACATTTTGTAATCCAAGTGTTTTCTTTTTTCTATAATCCTTCCCACTACATCAAATACATGTTCAAATTCCCTTGCCTTGTGCTCACTATTTACATATCTAAAACCTATACTAGTTTTCCTTTCTTTTTCTTTGTAACCTATCATTCCCATTTTACTTCTTCATTTTCATCATCTTCACCATATTCTCCATGGAATTCATATAAATATGAAATATTAAATACTAGAGATATATCAAAATTCTATGGTAAACTTACCTCATAGGCATTATCATTGATTTTCTTCACAATTCTTCATGGTCCAATTTGCTTGTACTTTAGATTATTATATGTTCCTTTTGGAAAATATCTTTCCTCAAGTAAACCATTACCAACTCTCCTTATTCAAATACCTTGGATCTTCTTCTGATATATGCTAATACTTTATATTTCTCATTACTTTCTTACAACTTTCTTAGTATTCCTTGCAACTACTGCATATGCTCTACAAATGCTTCGACATCATCACTAGTTTAATTTGCAATTGGAAATTTTACCAAATATAAAATACCCATATGATTTCTCCCATAAACAATTTGAAGAGGTGAATTTCATGTTGATCTATTCACTGAACTATTATATCCAAACTTAGCGTGTGGTAAAGCCAAGTGCCAATGATTTGGCTTCTCTCCCACTATGCATCTCAATAAATTTCCCAAGCTCCTATTCACAAATTCTATCTGTCCATATATTTTTGGTTGATATGCACTATTGAATTATATATTATTACCCATCTTCTTCCACAAAATCTTCCAAAAATGACTTAGAAATTTCATGTCCCTATTTGAAGTAATAGTTTTTGGAACACCGTCCAATCTCTCAATATCCATAATAATTAATTTTGAAACCATAGTGGCATCATTGGTTTTCTTCCATGTAATGAAATGAACCATTTTTTAAAATATGTCTATTAAAACAAAAATTGAATCATTACCTCTCTATGTGTTTATCGATCCCAACATAAAATCCATACTCAAATTTGTCCATAGTCCTCTTCGAACAAGTAATGGCCTGTATAGTCTAGTGTTTTAGGCATTTACTTTAGCCACCTAACATATTATACACCTTGAAACATACCTTGTCACAACTCTTTTAATTTTTGGCTAAAAATACTTTTCCTCCACCAAGGGTATTGTCTTCATCTTACCAAAATGTCCAACCAAACCACCACTATCTAATTCTCTTATTATATTATCTCACAGAGACCCAAATGGAATGCATAATTTTTTACCTTTTAAGAGATAACCTTATTATATAATATAATCATCATGAATAACATTTGACCCACCTATTAATGGATTCATGTAGTACTCAACTACCTTGCTAAAGTATGGATCACTATCATATATTTCTTTAATAACTTCAAACCCAACTACTTCACTCACCATAGTAGTTAATAACACTACCCTCTTTCTCAATGAATCATATACCTAATTCTATTTTCTTGATTTATGTTTCAACACAAAAGTATACCCCTATAAGAAAGAAACCCACTTTACATGCCTACTATTCAACTTCTTTTGTGTATTCACATACTTCAAAGCCTCAAGATCTATAAATAGTATAAAATCCTTAGGCACCAGGTAATTCCTCTAATGTCTTAATGATTTTATATTTACATAAAGTTAAACATCATAATTAGAATATTTTGTTCTTAATTTAATCAATTTTTCACTGAAATATGATATTGGCTTTCCTTCTTGACTCAACAAAGCACCAATTTCCATAAATGAAGCATCACAATCAACCTCAAACACTTTATTAAAATATGGTAATTCTAAAATTAGTATTGCCATAATCTTCTTCTTCAAAATTTAAAAACTTTCTATGTCTGCCTTAGTCCATGCAAATTCCTTCCCTCTCATTCAATCTATTATTGGTGTCGTAATACTACTAAATTTTTTAATAAATGTTCTGTAAAAAGTTGATAAATCAAGGAAAATTCTTACCTCTATAATTTTTTTTGGAATAGGCCACTCAAAAATCATCTTTATCTTTTCTTCATCCATTTTCACACCATCTTCTAAAACTACAAATCACAAAAATACCAAACTATTTTGCATAAACCTTCACTTCTTCAAATTTTCATACAACTTCTCTTTTCTTAAAAAATCCATTACCATTCTCAAAAGTTATAAGTGTTCTTCTTTAGTCTTATTGAATATCAAAATATCATTAAAATAAACAACCACAAACTTACCAATATATTCTCATAACATTATATTCATCACCTCATAAATGTGCTAGGTGCATTAAATAATCCAAATGGCATCACCATCAACTCATATAAGCCATCCTTAGTCTTGAATGTAGTTTTCCACTCATATCCTTCATGAATTTGAATTTGATAATAACCACTCATTATATCAATCTTGGTAAAATATTTTTCTCTTACATGCACATCTATCATATCAGCTAAATGAGGTATAGGTAACCTATACTTTATTGTAATTTTATTAATTACTCTACTATCCACACACATTCTCCATCCTCCATCTCTTTTTATATTTAATAATGCTGGTGTTTCACATGGACTCATACTCTCCCTTATCACTTTCTTCCTTAACAATTTAGTAACCTATTTATTTAATTTTGCATGTTCTATTAGACTCATTTTATAAGGTGCTTGATTTGGTATAGCTGATCCTAGAATCAAATAAATGTGATTCTAAATATCTATATTCAATGTTAATCCATCTAGTAACTCATCAAACATAACATTTGTATATTCTCTCAATAATCTTTTTGCTTATATTGGTATTGTTACCATTTTTGTCTCTTCATTCTTTGCTACTAGTACATAACAATAACCTACTACCTTCATATCTTAGTTAAATTATTTAATACAAAGCATGATTTATGTCTTCTCTTCCTTTTTAAGAGGTCAAAAAACTACCTTTTTACCACTTTCTAAAATTTTTATGTGTTCTTTTATCCGTAATGAACTACTTTCCTATCAAATTGCCATGGTCTCCCCAATAACACATGACATGCATGCATCAGAATAACATCACACCATATTTCATCATTATAAGTTTTTCCTATTAAAAACTTGATTAAGCACATTTTATCTATTATAACCTCATTCCCTTTCTTAAACCATGAAATATGATAATGGTTAGGATGATTTTCACATTGTAGATTTATTTTCTCTATCATTTCTTTAGAAACCATATTTTCACAACTAAGACCATCTATAATTACTTTGCATAACTTTCCACATAAAGTACATCTTGTTTCAAAATATTTGATCACAGTGATGCATCACCACCTTATTTAATCTACATTTGATCCTTCCTTAGAGTGATCATGGTCTTCTCATCATGAGATTCTCTCCAACATCTACCGGTACAACTTCAGTATTCTACTCTTTTATGTCAGTCTCAACTAGATTTACTCTTGGGTGATGTTCTTACCTCCTTTCTTGATCTTGATAGTGTGGACACTCAAAATATATATGCCCTTATTCTCCATATATATAACATACATAAGATATATGCTGATTCAAAAACCTTCCTCTATCACCACCATAACCTTGTCCTCTTTTAAATCTTCTTCCTCTTTGTTGGTATTGAAACGCTTAACTATTATCATCTTGTCTTTCTACACCATGTGATGATTAACCTTTATTAGCATTAAATATACCTCTGGTGGTATTGAACCCACCGCATCCCCTTATTGGAGGGGATCTACCTCTTTTTGGACCAATAGATGTTCTTCTAAAATTCTATATATTGTGCTTTTCTTTTGCTTTCAAAGCTAATTGATAAGGCTCCTCCATGTTAATTATTTTATGCATGCTTAATTCGTCTTGAATAGATAATATCAAACCATTTACATACCTTTTATCCATATACTCTTATATTTCATCATGATCTACTCATATGTAAAGTTTGTAAATTTCATCTATACACTCTTGTATACTATGATCTTTTTGCCTTAAATTTTAAAATGTTATGTATAGAGTTTGTGTATAATCCATAGGAATAAATTTTTCCCTCAGCTTCTTCTCCATATTTTTCCATCAATCAATATTCTCTTTATCTTTTCATTGTCTCTCTTTCTATAGGTGATCCCACCAAATCATTTCATGGCCTTTCAATTTTTTGCATGTAAACTTTACCTTCTTGTCTTCTCTCATAGTGTTCCACTCGAAGAGATTTTCCATGGTATTCATCCAATCTATTAACTCCTCTAGTTTTAAACTACCCTTGTAATATATAAAATCAAACTTGACTCCTTCATTTATTACTTATAAATCCTAGACCATCCTCTCGTCCATCAATGGTGGCTGCTCCTATTGTTCTTTTTCTTTTTAAACTTCATCATGATCTCTATCTTCCTCATCACCACCTTCTCTTCTCTACTAATTGGTGTTAACCTCTATTAGCTTTTGAACTTGCCTCTATAGATCTTGTATAGTCTAGTTCATTTGAAAAACACCTCTTTATCCTCTCACCATTATTTACTCCTCTGAGATTAGAATGTGCTTTGATACTAGATAATGAACCCAAAAACTATCAAGAACAAGAAAATTACCAATAGACCAAGATTTTTAAACAATAATTAGAATTGATTCATATTGATTATTTTCCATAATTACAAACCCACACCATGATTAAATAAATCAACTTATAATTTAGAGTTTACAAGCAAAATTTGAAAAACATTAAAATCTAAAAAAATGCCAATTTTAAAAAACTCTCAAAATATCCCAAAAATCTCTTGAAATATCATAAACACTATAAATAGACTATGGGACAAAATTCAACTAAAGTTGATGTTTGATTCTAAAAGTATACAATTTATAAAAATAGAATAGACTTAAAAAAATCATTAAATCACAATTTAAGACCCTCAGATTATCACGTATGGCCTCCAAAAAATATTGAAAACATTCTAAGGATAGAAACATACTTTTTGATACAGACATTTTGGCACATTGAAGAGCTCAAATAGAACTGCATGTCAAATTTTATGGCCTTTTGAAGGTTTCCCTATTTTTTGCATCAACCCCTAAAGAACTCATGGGGAAGCAATGAACTCCCTCCCACAAGATAAATGCATAAAAAGTAAATAAATGAAAATGGAAAGACATTATAGGTCACTTTTGAATCACCCAAGTCACCTAAATCTTACAAAGAGCATACATGGTATTCTTTCTAACATGACTTAATAAAAAATGACAATAAATTAAATTCTTATGATCACTCAAGTTCCCTAAAGGGGATGGGGGAGACAATACACACTAGATTTTCTAGTTCTTAAAATTAAATAATTTAATATAATTAATTGAAACTATCTAAATAAAAAATGATAACTGAAAAAGCTCTTAATATCTCTAACTAAAATAGAGGTTCTTTATAATAGCAACAACTTGAAATGTGTTAGAAGTTTGGCCTTTGTGAAAAATTCAAATAATAAAATAAAATTTATTTTGTTCAATTTTTTAAAATCACCAAAATAAATGTGAAATAAGTGTGAATGAGTGTTGGGATGAAATTTTGTTTCTCTTTTCTTAAGAAAAATTGTACAAAAACTTGTTAGAACTTTGTTTAGACCAAAAGAGAAAAGGCAACCTGCAAAATCAATGTTAAAAACAAAATTGAACACAAATAAACATAAAAAATAGTACTCAATGTTTTAACCATAATTTCTAAAATATATTTCAATTATTCATGAAATTTGGGAGATTTGTTCATAGGTAAGATACTCATATATATGAAAATTTTAATATTAAAAAAGGAAAAGAAAAAATTATGATCTTTGTATCAATTATTTTTATTAGAAAACCAAAAAACAAAAGTGGAAATCACTAATTTGATGATAAATGCTAAAATATATAGTTTTTACATGAATTAATTAGATGATTTTAATAAGAAACATAAAAACATCCTTATAAAAATTTATTAAAAAATAGTTAATCCATTAAAAGTTATGATGACTTTATGATCCATTTTTTTAAATCAAAAATAAGAATAAGATACAATAATAAGAATTTGTGGGGTATGCAATCATGAAGAGTTATCCTACCTAGAATGTCATTATGTGGGATAAGAATCCAAGTGGGGATTTAATCAAGTGTTATTATGATAGAAACAAATAAAAACACACTAAGAAATATAACACTTCAAGTCTAGACACTAAAGAAGCAAGAGAACAATGCAAGTAACTAACAATGGAAGACAAAACAACAATTTTTTTATCTTCCTTGAGAGTAACAGTTACATGTTGGCCATGGAGAAATGTGCTTGGTTGTGTGCTCAAAAAATATTTGACAATGGTTATCCCTACATCATTTCTTCTTGTCACCTTCATAATGTTTAGCTTGGATTTGGCAAGATATAACAATCTATCAATATTTTTGAAATATAACCCTAAAAGATTGATTTATTGTCAAAATTTGAACATTATTTTTTATTTGATATGGTAAATAACAAGGTTTTATAGGGACCTATAACCATGAGAGTGATTTACATAAGCTTAAATAGGCCAACCATGCCTGAGAAGACAAAAACAATAAAATAAGTGCATAGAAACAAAGGTAGAAAATTAAAAAAACACTGTTCTAAGGAGAAAGTCCCTCTTGAGTATGTTTATAAATATTATTATCCTTTTGTTATATGGTTGGTTTTTCTCTTAAAACCTTGGCATGAGTATGATTCCTTGGGCCTTAATCTACCTCCTTAGGGAAGATCATTCTGGGCCACTTCATACCTTTCACCTGCATAGGAGTTTATTTATGGGGGACCCCCTCGGGGATCCCAAAGGGGGGAATTTTTTTTCCTTGGGTGATTTAATAATAGGGTATCTAGTGGTTTAACTATGTGAAAAAATATGAAATAGTGGCCTTAACCACCTGATGGAGTTTATTCCAGTCCTATATAAGCTTTACCAAGCTAAATCTTGCCTATTAAACCCTTAAGTTAAAATTTTACATAAAAAAATTATTATTTTCCAAATCCTCCATCATTATAGCCTTACCCTTCCATCTTAAATGTTTGGGAGAACCAAATTAAATGGGTTTAGGATTAGGGATAAACAATAGTATGAGGAGTAGGTCATCAGTAGAGGATTGGGATAAACTATTCTAGGGGGAATATTTGGGATGTTGGTGGGATCCCTCAAGAGGGTCCTCCTTTGGGGAATCCTCTTGGGAGTCCCCCTCAAAGTATGAATCCCTGAGTGAGACCTTATGACCTAAAATACTTTTACCATGCTTAAAAAATAGGAGGATTAGACCTTGATGGAAGACAGGGTCTGTATCATTAACTTGGTGGAGTAGAATAGTACTTTTTAGGGATTTCAAAAGGAAATAAGGAAAATTAATTTTAAAATTAATGAAGTGATTCAAGAGTAATAAATGATGTGAAAAAATTAAGGTATACTTACCTTCTAGAGTCATGTAACTCATGCCTTGAAGGCAGATATCTGACCAGTGATGCAGGAGGTCACTATAAGGGAAACCCTTATTATCTATTTGCAAAAATTCATTCATTATAAATAATCATTATAGGGATTCTTGATTCTTGGATTGATATTTATATTATTTTTCTCTAATGAAATACATACCCATGGTGTAACCAATGAATTCCTTTAAGAGTCTTATGGACATGCTTGAGATAGTTACATTATGTTTTGTCCATGCCACGATCAAGTTTCAGACAACCATGGTAGTATGTTCATTAATGCATTCCATAAACTCACTAAGACCCCCATTCTTTATTTTTTTCCAAACCTTATTTTTTTCTCAAACCTCTTTACATGATGTGGGTTTTAAGCAGTCTCTATCTCCATGCATGGCTGTTAGATTTTCAATGTTGGAATGGGAGGGATGAAAGTTTTAGATGCAGTGAAAATAGCCAAGACTCAAATAGGAGGGAACCCCTGTTGAAGTCACAATAAAATAATTAGTCCACCTTCCTTAAAAAATAATGCAAATCAATTGAATCAAGATTTTCCCTGTCAAGTTAAGGGGATGCATGTGTGAAGGGATGATAGTTATATGTTACATTAGAACCTTCCACATGAATGACATAATTAATCTTAGGGGGGATGCTACCTACATTATGATAGTTAGTTAAATTATGTAGCTCAACTCCAATGTTGGTTAGGAGGTCAGCCACCCCATTTCCTTCCCTATAAATGTGTTTGAGTTAGAAATTAGGTATGATTATTAAAATATGATTTGTGTCATTAATGATCTCCTTGATAGTGTGAGAAGGTATATTTTTTCCTTATAAATAATTAAGAATGTTCAGTGCATCATCCTCTATAATGATCTTGTCCTTATTAAATCTTGACATGAGTTGTATAGCCTAGAGTGCCACCTCAACCTCAGCAAGATGGTTTGTGTCCTTACCTATGGGGCCTTCATAAGCACTCAACATCTCCCCTTTATAATTCCTTATGATTCCTCTTACCCTTATGGGACCTAGGATATTCTTAAAGGCCACATCAAATTTTATTTTCATCCACCATGTAGGAGGGACCTTCCATTTAGTTTACTTGTGGATCAAGTATTTATTGATAGGATAAATAACCTATTAAATATCCCATGTTTTGAGAATGAGAAAATTTGAGAGGGGGTAGGCTCTTCGTCATTAGGAAGAAAGGCATTAAATTTTTTGGAAATGGACTGGTAGAGATGGGAGAAGATGCTCCTTATTTGATACCTTCTATTTTGACATAGGCTATCATTTCAGATTTTATAGATAAACTAGAACTAATGAGGAAGAGAGAGGTGCTAGAGGAAGGTTAGGGAAGGAATGGTCCTTTGGGGATTCCAATATATAATAAGATCTGAAATACTATTAGGTTTGACCTATGACATGTTGAGGTGGTTGAGAAGCCAATTGAATAAAGTTAGATTGAAGGGGCATTCTAGAAAGAGATACTGGGAAGAGTTTTCTGCTCTATAGCATATCGAGCATCTATTAGTGATAATCAATTGCCATTTGGCTGAATTTTTCTATTGTTAAAATATTATTTTGTGCCACAAGCCAAAACAATAAATTAACCTTAAGGCTAAAATGGTTTACCCAAATATTTTTCCAATGATCCCAGTTGCTTTCCAAATTGAGTTCAATGGCATGGCCTAAGGATACTGAGTACGAGCCGTTATCTTCCACTCTCTAGAAAAATTGATCTTCCTTGTGTATAGAGTGGATGTGAGTCTAATTTAAAAGTAAAATGAGGTTCTAAAAGGCTTATTCTTCTTCTAAAGTATGATCTTTGTTGTGGATGATCTTCCAACACTTTGTTCTTTCCTTGATTTCCTAGTAATCCTTTAGCTTGGAACCCCATATTTGCTTGAGCTATCCAAGAGTCTTCCAAAAAGTCAAAATTTTCACCATTACCAATTTTATAAAGGATTCCCCTCTTCAAAATTTTTTTTTTTATGGTTATGGATTTCTATAAGGTATATCCATTAGTAGGGCCTTCTTCCCATAGGAAATCATCCTCATGTACTCCTTCCAGGTATTTGGCATTTAGAATTGTTGTGAATTTACCTTTCTCCTTCATCAAGAGCTAGCCCATTTCAAATAGTAGGGATTTGTTCATCAATTCTATGATTCTTAGGATGAGACCTGTATTAGCTTTGGGAAGATAGACATTTCCCAAGTAATTACATTAAATCTAAATCTCTTTTTAGTGCCTCTCCATAAGATTTTTTTTTGGATGTGTTCAATTTTGGAGGCAACATTACATGACATTTTAAAGACTGACATTAATTAAATAAGAATACTCTAAATAAAAGCTTTAATAAGTTGGTATTTACTTTCTTGGCTGAGGAGGTGTCCTTTCCAGCTTGCTTATTTCCTTTGAATGTGATCAATTAGGGGGTTCAAAAATTAGGATTCCATTTGTCTAGAAAAGAGAGGAATGCCTAGATGATTGGCTAGTAGTTAGTCCACTTGGTAGTTTATAGTTTTAGCTATTATCCTCATCTAATAGGGTTGTGTATTGATAAATAAAAGAAAACTATTTTGAAAATTGATGCATTGGTTGGACTCTTTTGCATAGTTGTTAAGGATGCATTTGAGGCACTTGGCTTCCTCAATGAAAGTATATCCTAAGATGATTGTTTCATAAACAAAATAATAATGGGTGATAGGGTTAAGATTATAGGCCAGAAAAATACCCTCTATTAGACCCTAATTATAGGTTCATCTCAAACTTCTCCCCAAGGTTTTGACTAAGATAATGAATATGTATGGAGAAAGAGGGTCTCCCTATCTTAACCCTCTTGTGTTAGGAAAGAAACCTTTGGGAACCCCATTTATAATAATGGAGAACCTAGGGGTGGAAATATAACTACATATGATCATCCTATTGTCATGATTTAGTCCAAGATTTTCTACAATCTATATCAATAATTGTGAGGAAACACAATCATAGGCTTTTGACATATCCAATTTGAGAAATATGCCCTATCTTGAAGAATTGGTGGTGAAGTTTATAACTTCATGAGTTATGAAAATGCCATCAATGATTTTCTTACCATCAATGAAATCCCCCTATTACTCCCCAATGATTGAGTCAAGAAAGGATTGCATGCATTTGACTAGGATGAACAAATATTGTATGTAGTGTTGTAAAGACTAATGGGGTCAAAGTCCGGAATGTTGGTAACAACTTTTTTTTTAATTAGGACTAGGAAGGTATTTTTTATTTCTTTGAGAATGGATTTAGAATGAAAGAATTCTTTGGTTGCTTCTTCAACATCTAGATGTATAATGTCCTAGTATTTATGAAATAAAAAGGGGGCAAACCCATCTAATCTATGTGCCTTGAGGACATCCATGAGGAAGATAACACTTTTCATTTATTCATGTATTAGGGTTTGGATCAAAGAGGCATTGTAGACTATTGAAAAGACCTTGTTAAAGTTAAAAAGAGAATAAGAAACCAAGGAAATATCAAGTTCACTATCCTCTAGGAGGAGGTTATTGAAAAAATTAATAATATGCCTAGATATGTCATACTCATCCTTTTTGATGGTCATATCTTCCATTTAGAGATGTGTTATTCTATTGATATTTCTATCCCAAGAAGCTAAGTGATGGAAAAATTTCATGCTTTTGTCACCCTCCTTTAAACATCTAGATTTTGCTTCTAATATTTTTCCTCTTTTGCCTCTAGATTGTGAAAGAGACACAGGAAGTGTTTTTCCTTAGACGCCAGTTTCTCAATATAATCCCTAGAGGCACTAATCTCTTCAATGCTTAAAATATCTACTTCAAGGGTCTTTTTTTATAGAAAGACATCTTTGAAGACTTCCTTGTTCCATATTTTTAGCTTGTTTTTTAGGAAGTTGAGATTTTTTATGAGAATGAACATGATTGAACTTGAGAAGGGTTCTGACCACCATTATTTTATAAAAGAAATAACGTTGGGGAGATGATTCCACATAATTTGAAATTTGAAGGGTTTACATTTGTGCTTAGAAATTTTGTTTGATTAAAATACTAAGGGCTTATGGTCAGACTCAATTTGGACAAAGAAGAAATTCTACTGGAAAATAGAATCTCCTAGTTTAAGGAGATCAAGAATCTATCAAGGTAGACCTGAATCAATTTGTTTCTTGCCCTTCTATTAGACCAAGTAAATTGAAATCCATTAATATCTACATCTACTAATCCTAAATTTGTAATGAAGTCATTAAAATCTAACATTTTATCCTTAAATTTGGTAAGGCCACCTTTTTTGTTACCTAGGGTGAGGGGAGTGTTAAAATAACCTACAATGATCTAGTTCCACTTATTACAATTCTTAAAAAATTTTGTTTGATCCTTCCAAATATGATCTCTACTAGATTTGGAGTTGGGAGCATAAACATTGGTAGTGATCCATTTTTCCTTACTTGCTATGTTGGTGAATAAGACTGAGATTTGGTTAGAGTTTTTCCATAACAAGTCTCCTTCCATTTCATCTATGTTCCAAAAGATAGCTAGGTCTCCAAAATCACCTATGGATTTCAAGGTGAGGACATGAGCAATCTTCCAGATCCATGTCACAATGAATTTGAGAGTAGTGTCAGACATCTTGGTTTCCTAAATAAGCATAATATAAGGATTAACCATTATTATATTATTGTAAAGAGTCCTTTTTTGGGGGGTTTTTTAATCCCCTAACATTCCATGATATCACTTTCAATTATTATCTCATTGAACGTTAAGAGTTTGTTGAGAGTTATTAGAAATATCTTTTATAGTTTCCAAATTCTTAGTTAACATCTTGGGGGATCTACCAACTAGATTAGGGGTAACACAAATATTGGATTTCTTCCTACCTCTTTTGGACTTAGCAAAAGTAGTAGTTATTTCATCTAAGTGGATCTAGGGGGAAAAAGGGGTTTAGAGGATTGTCCCATTATAGTTTTAATTAAAGGAGGAAGGTGGGGGGGGGAATTGGGACCCATAGGGGGAGAGGAGGGAAGTTTTCTAGGATGGATAAGAGGGGACTCTTCAAAGTGAGGTCTTGGATAGACTTTGAGATGAGGGTGGTGGGGGATGGGGATGGGAAGAAGAGGTAGAGTAGGGGGACTGGGGGAGAAGAGTAGATTGTGCAAGGGAGAAAAGGAAGGGAGAGAGGTTCTAAGATGGTAAAATAGGGGAGAGGGAATGTTAGATCTAGGGGGAATGGGGGAGTAGGTTGACTATGGGGAACTAGGGTGAAGAGGAAGGGGAACATGCAAATTGGGGGACAACAAGGTAAAAGGAGAGGAAGAGGGGTGAGGGGGAGAAGAGAGGGGGTAGATGGAGGATGAGGAGCATCAAGGGGGAGGGGGTAGAGGGTGAAAGGGGGAATGGTGCCAAGATAGAAGGCACATTCAAAGGATCAAAATTAGGCAATGAAAAGAGGGGTGAAAGTACTAGACAATTTTGTACCTTTGAGATTAGATGAAGAAAAAGAGAGAATAGGGGATCGAGATGAAGCACATAGAAGAGATTTGACCATGTTGGAGAGCTGATTAGGCACTTCATTCTTTGAACTATAATATTTGTTGATACTGATAGAATGTGAAGCTTTAGGATTACCAGTTGGAGATGACCTTGGGGAAAAATGGGGGAAGTTGATTCTAAGAGGTCACTCCAAATGAGAATCATTCTTTAAAGAATCAAATTTGTCTCTAATTAATGGGGAATCCACTATATCATGTCTTTTTAGGGTAATCATGAAGCATGTGGCTAATAATATATCACATTTGGTATAGATGATGATATTGTTTTAATATACAATGTCTTGTGTCTAAACCCTGTAATTAGATTTGAGCTTAATCTCATGGAAGAAAGGGTTTTTGGTTGATAAAAAGATGTGGATGCAAGTAGAAACCATGCACCAATGTGAAATATTAATAGGATAAATTTTAAGGGGTTTTCCTAGGGATTTATCAATCCCATTAATAGCTTCTAGATGCCAATAATCTAGTGGGAGCTCATGCAAGAGATCCCACATGGAAACATCATCCATGGTAGTATTGTTCAAGCTTGAGCTAACCTTCCATATTCTAATAGATATGCTTCCCTTCCATATGAACTAGGCACCTTATCAAAGGGCCTTAATGTACTCTTATTGATGGGAGAAATTAATGAGAAAGAATCCACTATGTAGTGTAACAACCTCCAAGTGGACCTTTGGATTCCACCTTTCTTTTGGCAATTTGTGTAAATAATCTATAGTTGGTTAGAAATTTTTGACTCATATGAGGATAGACTTGGAAAGATCCATGTTATCCTGCTCCACTATATTATCTAGGATAGGGATAAAAGTTTCAGTATCTGCATTTACTAGAAAGATCTGGTTGCATAGTGGAACCTGGCCCACAAGATCTAAGCCTTTGGCCATATCAGCCCATTTTGGTTTTGATCCATAAGGGTCCAAAAATTCTAGATCTGGGGTTGAATTTTTTACAAAGTTTAGGGCTAAACCCAACAATTTTTAAGTATTATCTAATAGGACCAAAGGCTAGAGCGATTCATGGTCATTAACCCTACGAATTGTACTATCAAAACCATCCTAGGACCAATACCTTTGAAATTTTCCATTCTATGATTCTTACCTAAGCAAAAATTCAAACTATTGGAGGTCTTCCACAATGTTTATTTCATGAGGTAAATTTTCAACAATGGTAATGGGTTGAGAGATTATTTGAGAATGGTAATGGTCTTGTCACTTCTAATTATAACCTTTAAAACTAACTATAAAATAAGTGAAATTAGGTTTAGTTTAACCCTAATTAAGTAAATGAGGGGACAATAAATTAATATTTGGGATTGAGATCCCATTATAAAGCATGGCTCTCCATTTTTGAATTTAATGCTTTAAAGTAAATATTTACAATTTATTGATTTTGAGGATTATGACATAATCATGAGCTCAATTTTATTGGAATATCATTTTCAATAATTAAACATCTAATTTTATTTTCTTAGTTAATTCATTTCACTTAGCATTTTTGTACTTTAGGAATTGTTTAAGTGCCCTTATTAATGTGTTTAAAGGCCAAACATTCAATTTAATAGGTTAAAAGTTGACTAGATATGAATAATTGAGAGGTTACTATTGAATATAGGATAATACCTTAAATAGGTATGCCTTAACATAATTATAATCACTAATGTTTGATGTGTGAACAAAATTGGGACATTCAATGATTTCTGGGATTATTTTACAGTGTTTGGTAGAAACCAATTTGAAATCTAGTTGGAACATAGTTTTAGACATAATAGGGTGTTTATAAATATATTATTTATGCTTCCTTGATTTAATAATCCATTATATTATTCTATTTTTGAATACATTATTTCATGTGCCCCTACATACACATTTATTCTATCCCTTCAATTTTTTTTCACATGAACTTTAAATCTTGATTATTATCTAAATAAAAACATCCATGAAACTTATCCTAAAATGATTAGATTGAATATGTTTTGTTAGAGATATAATTTTTTTCTCTCTCTCTCTTACATATTGAAAAATGATAGATGTTATGGCTGCAATTGAGCTTATATGATCACACACATTTACATATATGTATTACTTGAGCACACATTGATTATTTTCCACTAGGGACATGTATATCCATATTTCACATAAAATATTGAGATACATTTTTGAGATACACATATATAATGGGGGCATACTACATCCCTTTCCTTCCTCCATAATTCAATGCTCTCACATCTAGTGAATATTATGCCTTAACACATGTTGAAAATTATTGGGATACATCCCATTCTTATATTTTTCTAGCCTTGTTAATTTTCTTTCATATTAATATTAAAATATATTAAAAAAATAAAATACAATTATATTCCAAAACATTAATAATATTCATCAAAATAAAAAATTAAGAACTCAGAAGGACATTATCACTAGATTACAATATTTACATATGTTATTTTTCACATGATTGGTATATGGAATATACTTTTCATACACATGAATTTCATGATATATGAATTTGATGGACCTTATATATATTCAAATATAATTTATATAGTATCTCATTCTTATACACTTGGTAAAGACCTATCATGGATATACCTTTTAATTCTAGACCTTCCTATTGCCAAAAGGTTCATATTCACTATCTCTTTGTGCCTAATTGTTTATATCTAAGTCCAACCATTGTTATTTTCGTGACTAAACATTATATTCAATTAAAAAATATCTAAACTTAACTATTATTGCTCACTACCAGTTATATACTTGTACCTATTTATATCTCCCTGGACACTTGTGTCTAAGGTGAACACATGCATTGACATAAGCATCCACTTTTCCTAAAAAGTATCCAGTGCCAAAAATTCATCCAAATTTACAAATAAAATATATACTTAATGTTATTATAAGTGTTTTAGTGTGATATTTTTCAAAAATGGATTGGTATGTATACAAGATCAATCATCATTTATTCTTCACCTAGAAATCACATACAATTCATATGAAAATACACTAAGAATCAATTGATCAAGAATTAAAGTGAGAAAAATTTATCTATTAATCCCTATTAATATATAAATCATAGGATTATTATTATTATAGTTTTAAGTCATTTGAAGAGTAGTTCATGATCCATATTTTCCAGGTTACAAGCTAGTTCACTTCATGTCCTTGCTTATCACACATTGCATCCTTGTGCAGACATAAAGCAATAGATAGGTGATAAATACTTAATTATAACACCATATTTAGGTTATTATATATATATATGGAGTGCTAATTGACATAGGGGCCATTAGGGTTTCTCGACATTGTGATCCCAATCACCCATTTTTATCATAGTCACTCCATATATGAAGAGTAAGGGTTTGATCAATCGATAAAGAGTGACAACCTATAAACATGGTTTGAAGACATTAGAATAAAGATGAAAAATAACCCAAAAGGATCTATTTTGTCAAATCCAAATCTAATCATTATTTTGTACATAACACCTATATCAAAGTTCTACACCTATATCGATGTAATAGTCTAGATATAAAGCAAGTGTTTGAGGCCACATAAATAAAATTTCTAGAATATAAAAATTATTATAGGATCATATTCGAATACATGTATATATTGTGTTGTCAGAGTGGGACACAATTAGGGATCATAATACATAGGGTTCAATGCATGCATTTAAATCTATATGGAGTAGTGAAATTTGAATAACAACTCAAAAAAAAAAAAAAAATAGCCTTCACAACAAAAGGTTTTATTAACATTAATTAATTTTACAAATAGTACATATGAAGGAATATTATATAGTGAGGAATTAGGTTACCCAAAGAGGTAATTAATTAAACTCAAAATTATAAAATGACTTAAACTACCTTTCCCGTAACAACCTATATTTTACCTAAGTAATCTAATTAGAGTATGTAGGTGTTGGATAGATATTTTGGAAATTACTCTCAATAAGTATCTAGGCTATAATGGGATTAGATCCCCTTCATTTGATGGTTAATCTCCAATGTTATTTTCTTATCTTTTATAATTACTTACAACCTATGGCTATTTAAACTAGTAACAAGGTATATGTCGAGTTGTTTTGATTGGGGTATTACTTTAATCACAATGTTCATAAACCATAACAAAGTGATTTTTAAATAAGTAAGAAATTATTTTCAAAAATTTCAAAAAAAAGATGAAAGAGAAATTTTTAGGAAAATAAAATTAAGTTGTAACACCTTAGAAAGAAATAATTTGTAAATCTCAACAAATAGTTATTAAGAGTAAATTATTTCCCTGCAAACATATAAGCAAAATAAAATTTTGATAATTTTCTCAAAGATTAATTAATAAATATATGTATTCAATTAATATAAAATATAACACAAATTTTACCATTTTATCTTCACATAATACATGAGATGATTCCTCAAGACACAAATTTGTTTAAGAAAATAGATCTTCTTTCTCATTCACTTTCAGTTCAATACACACAAATTAATATCCTTATTCCCAACACAAAGTTTTGAATTTATTAAATTATTTTCACCAAAATTTATTCTACTCTTTTCAAAAATTACCCTCTCTAGTATGCAGGCCATCACTTTAACTTATATCTTTTTATAAAGCTAATTTCACTAGGAGACAAATTCTTTAAAATACCTTCAATTTCATTGGATCTAAAGGTGGTTAAGAAAAGTCCTCCTTAATTTTATCTCTCATGGATATTAGTACCTTGTAATAATTGGTGGATTATATTTATCCTATTTTAATTAAATACAAACTTTTTACATGCACCGCTAAAATAGCCTCAAGTAATTTGGTTCTACAAAACAACTTAAAGTAATGGAACTTGGCTGAATTACTTGTCTTACAATGATGACTTATTAAAACAAATAACTAAGAAGAAAATTAATAAATAAGAAGAAAATAAGAGAAGACTTTTATTAATCTAAATCATGCACTTGATTCCTACACTTCTCCCTATATTCAACATGTTTGGACATTATCTATTGGATAAGTACATCATCAAGAGTTGCAAGTGCTTGCCTTTCTATCTCAAATCTCAGCATCTCCTTCTGTATTCTCTTACAATGTGACTTGAATTTTTTGATACTTTTCCTAAATATTTTCACCTCTAGCCAACATTCAATAAGATTCTTTATAGACTCATAGGTGAATGAAGTTATTGCTTTTTATATCACCTGTTGGAATTGTTTATATAAATGCTCTAAAGTTTTGGGAACATCATTTGAGCAAAAAAATATTAAAGCATATAATGAATCCTTTAGATTTATTTTTACTTCTCTTGCCTCTTTAGATATAGAATTCATTTCTTCAAAAATTACTTTGAAAATATTCATTCTAAAGGTGAAGAGATAGTTGGCTTGCTTAATTTTTCTCACTAATCCATGTAGAGCTATATTTTATTAAATCAAGACATTTTCACTCAGATTCCCAATGGTTTATAATATTTATTGTTATAACTCAACAATTCCATTTTCAATTTCAATTTCATGTACTACTACTTTGATTTATTTTATCTTACCATTAATGTTACTCAATACATCAACAACAAGTGGCATGAGTTTCTAAACTTTCTTATCAATCTTCTCAATTAGCTACTCAAATGAATTTGCTCTATCTCTAATTTCCTCTACCTCTTTTATCACTTATGGCTCAATAGGTTCTCTAGAATTAATTACTTGTTGTGGAATAGACTTAACCACTTTGGCTATTATTTCACACAACTGTGCATTTTGTGCTTTCAACTTTGTCTTAGTTACTTTTTCTTCTTCCAACTTCCTAAAAGAGAATTAATGAGAGTCTAAGTATCTTATTTTAAGATATATATGGTTACTTCAACCATGAATATTCTTGAAATTTTAATTTCACTTAGATTTTCTTATCATTTACACTTTCCCTAGGGTGAAACTGACACTTCTGCAAACTTTTACCCAGAGGATTCAATAAGTAACTTTGAAGTTACTTTGGAAGCTTTTAGTTTCTTCCCTTTCATATCTATAATATTCATTAGTTTAAAATAAATCTCCTCAATATTAATCACTTATCTATCCCTAGGAGTAGATTGTGTGGCTGACGAGGATGAGAAATATGATGGAGTAGAAATACCTTCATGAAGGACCACTTGTTGTTGATCATTTCTCACAACAAGCTTTTGAGAAGGATTTTCTTCAAAATCTATTTCTTTATGAGTTTATTTTTCTTCTTGTTTTTAATTTGATTATACAACTCTTTACTTCACAACCTTATCCTTTATTGTTTCTTCTTTTTCAATTGTTTCTATAACTCTTTCTCGAGTTATTTCCTCAGGCTTATGATCCCTCTTAGCAGTTTTTTTTTTTGAAGGAAGTAGTGCTAAAGATTGAGGTGAGGATCTAATAAGAGATGATAAATCTAGAGGAATGGATTCTCAAGATGTTTGAGTGTTGATAAACCCATGGGAGAAGATGGAATAGAACTAGAATGGGAGAGGAAATTAGAATGGAGGGAATGGGAGAAAGAGTGGGAGTAACTACTAGTGAGGAAGGGGAACTTGGCTGAGTTAATGAGTCCTTAACTACTAAGAAAGTATTATATAAATTTATTTTGAGTTTTATCTTTTTTGCATATACCTGACTACTTTTTCCTTGTACCATCTCCTTCCTTTTTTTCCCAACCTTTGCAGTCTTGATGACCAATTGTTTCATATAATATCCTCTATTGAGAAGCTAGGAGGAAGTCATTATTAAAATATTAGTTATTTCTAAAATTATTTTATTATGATTTTCTCCAAAGATAATTATTGGTATGGGAGTACTATCTCCTCCAATTGTATGAAAAGTGTCACTGAGAACCACTCAATCATCCTCCAAGTCCTCAAGAATTATAGCTAAGTCAAAATCATGAATTTTTATAATAATTAGCCTATTTTTATCCCTTCATCTGAATTTAAACTCATCTCTGTAATCTATCAAATAATCTTCTATAATTGGAATATGCATATACTGAAGTGAAACTATATTTTGGGGTACACCAAGACAATCAACATTAACCCTTACATCAAAATGAGTTTGAGTATAATGGTGATACATCTCTTTATACATTTTTATATCCTTATAAATAGTTAGAAAATGATATTGGCAAATAAAATAAGGAAATTAATTTCTACCTTATGATCTTTTGATTTTAAATCATGTAGTTCAACTAACTACCTAATCATTTCCATCAGGATCCACTTATCAATGGGTAACCTTGGTAGCTTAACTTGTGCACCTAAAAACCCACATACTCTAAGATAAGTGAAATCAAGAAATTAGATGAAGATATATATATATATATATATATATATATATATATATATATATATATATATATATATATATATATATATATATATATATATATATTGCATTGCATTCTTCATTTGACACCCTTCCATGCTTGAGAGGAATATTGAGTTTACAGATGCTCAAAAAAAAATCCATCATTCACTAAAATATAGTGCTCATAATATTGTGAAAGCACTAGCTAAGGGTAGTACTCATAAACCTAAACTGATGACAATATAACCTTTGATATTAATCTTTAAAATTCTCCACTAGAGGCAACTATGAGGACAAGGTATAAAGTCAACTTGAAATCAAGTGTTTGAAACACATTTTTCAATTGTTGATCTATTTTGTTACTAATTAATCTTGTCCATTCAACCTTCGAAGAACCTTTTTTAATGTCAATATTATTAATGAAAAGATAAATTTAAGGAGAGAAACATTTTACATCCTTATCACCATTGATATTACGTAACAACTAGATGATATCAACAATCTCCTGCACAAAATCCAACCTCACAATTTGCTTAGGAAACTTTGAGGCTTGCTTGGCCTTTGTGAGGTAATAGTTATTCATTATCTTGATGCACTCATTGGTTTTATTTTCTCATTTATTGATGGCTTTCTCTAATGTTAAATCAATCACCTTGGGTGATGTTGGGATCTTAAGGTAGTAGTTGATGTATTGGACATCTAACCTTATGATCAAAATTTTCTTAGGAAACTTTGAGGCTTGCTTGGCCTTTTTCAAGTAATAGTTATTCATTATCTTGATGCACTCATTGGTTTTAGTTTCCCATTGATTGATGGCTTTCTCTAGGGTTAAATCAATCACCTTGGGTGATGTTAGGATCTTAAGGTAGTAGTTGATGTATTGGACATATATCCTTATGATTACATTTCCAGAGGCATCGCTTATATTTCTAATCAAGGAATCATAGTATTTGGCACAACTCAGCACAAACTCAAGGAGTCATGTTGAACTTGTCAAAGTTACTACTTCAATGATTCCACTATTTGCCATTGCATGCATGAGTGAGGTTTTGACTATATCTTTGGATTTCTCTAATAACTCATTTATTGACACATGCCTAATTTATACATCACTAATTTTAGTGAAATTTGAGACAATACTAGATTCTATTGCATATTCTTTATATTAATACTTCATCCTTGGTTCTCAAGTACTAACCTTATTATCCTTTACTTTTCCTTTCTTGCTTGGCTCTGGTTCCTCTTCTAAACATAACTTAAGATATTATTCAATAATTGTTTCATGTTCTTATATCTCTTCCTCTGATCTTCCCAAGCCTTCTGATCTAAACATTTATTCTACTTTACCCTGAAGATTTTGATGGGTGTTTTTGTATACTTACTAAATACTACAACTGGTTTAAAAGATTAGAGAAAGTAGTTAACTTATTGAATTTCAACCATTTTTGAATTCTATATTTTAATAGGACTAAAAAAACTAAGTCTTTCTCCTTTTAAGCAATATAATCTCATAAACCCAAGTGGGTCATAACTAGGCAAATTTAGGTTTCATATATGTCACAACTTTGGGTTTTCTATTACTCACAACTTCTAGTTTTCTATTAGTCACAACTTCCAGTATTTTATTACTCACAACTTTAATTTTTATATTACTCACAAATTTATCGTTTCTATTGGTAGTAAGTAGTCACTAAAAACCCAAAGTAAGTAGGGAGACAAGGAAAATCTAAAAAAGTTTTGATTAGTATTTTTTGGGATTTTTAAAGATTAAGACTTTTAGAATCTTTATGAGTAGTAACAAAGGTATAAAAAACCAAATTAATATGGTTTAGGAAATCTGAGGGAGTCTAGGAGTTTCAACTATTAGGTTTTGTAAAGTACTAATTTTTCCAAAGGTTCTTGGGAAGGTTTTTTTTACAACAAGGTCATAATTTCAAACATGAATGACAAAAATCTCATACAAGAAGGTAGATTAAAAACCACAAAAATGATTCAATTAAAAAACAAATAATGGTAGAAAAGAAAATATGAAGAGAAAAATAATGAGAAAGATAAAAATGGAAAATAATTAAAACTATGAGCAAAATGATGTACTTACCTTGAACACAAATAAGTTTTGATGAATTTGCTTGAAATCACTCTAGAACACCAAATGACATGATTCAATGTTTGTACTCATAGTTACTAGATGAAATGACTAGGATTACATGTAAGAATGAGGTGGAAATTCAAAAATTATATATAAATGACAACCCATTAATGACAAGCATGATATGACATATCAGCTTTGACCATTTTCATAATGGGGTTTTGGAATTACATTACATAATTTAGTGACTAAATTAAAGTAGTTGGAGAAACCCAAGTTGGTATTTAATAGTAGTTCAGGGTTAGGAAACTATATCCCCTTTATGTGAGAAATGAATGCTAGTAAAGCAAAGTCAAAAAACCAAATTGCATTAGGGAGTGTTAATCAAGAATTTGGGAATACTTAACTTGATTTTGGTGAACACAGTAAAGTAGTTGGTAAACTCTAGTTTGGTCTAGAATAAGTATCTCAAGTTTCCAAGGTTACATAACTTAATTCTACGTAAGTAAAGAAATATAAGAAACGTGATTTACTTTATAGACAAGCCAAAGTAGTTTGAATTCATACATACTATTGAAAAGGGATGAATATATGGATTTTCAATTTTTTGGAGCAATTAGGATCAAATGAGGAGGTAAGCAATCTGGTACAATAACTATTAGAAATAAAAATTACTTATTCAAAAGACTGACTCAACAAGTACAACTAACTCACAAAGGATAAATGCAAAAAATGTACGGGGTATCCCAAAATTTAAAGTCTAAAATTTTGGGGACACCAACTAGCTCTGACTGGGGACATCTTTATTTCTATCATGAAGGGAGAAATAAGTGTGAAATCTTAGTACCTCTAGTTTTGCATGCTGTCCATTAGGATTAGAGTCAAGATAGTGGAAAAGTAATTCCATCTTGATAAAGCTAGAATGAAGCTACCTTTTTCAACAATACTTTATATCATAAATGGTTCCTTCCATAGGGAATCAAATTTTCCATGTTTTCCTTTCTACTTATGCCCCTTATCCCATAAGAGAACTAAGTCTCCAACCTAAAATGATCTATCTCCTGCATTCTAGTCAAAAACTTTCTTTATTCTTATTTGATATTCAGTTAGCTTGTCAACAACATGAATACAGGCTTCTTGTAGTACAGTGAGGGACATAATTTTCTTATCCAGTGAACCTTGGAATGTTTCATCTTCTATGGATTTTGAAATTTTAAGGTAGGCAACTCAATAGTTATTGGTATTTCAACATCTATTTCATATAACAACTAGAAAGGATTAATACCTATTTCCCACTTCAAAGTAATTCTATCAGCCCAGAGTGCATCAAATAGCTTCTTGTGCTAGGATATTTGATTATCATCAAGTAGCTTACAAATGATAGTCATCAGATTCTTGTTGCTTGATTCAACCTATCCATTTCCTTAGGGATAATAATTTTAAATGTGGACCAATTTTATCCTATATGAGTAACAAAATTTAGTTAACTCCACAAAAGAGAAGTTAGCTATATTATCTATCACAATCTTATGTGGTACTCCAAATCTGATCACAATATTTTCCTTGATGAAATCAAAAACTAATTCATAACTAGTTTTCTTGATGGGAATGGCTTCTACCCAATTACTCAACTAATTAGTAGTTATTCAGACATAGGAATGTCTAGCACTTGATGATGGATTCAACACACCAATGAAATCCATGCCCCATTGATGAAAAGGATCATTAAAAATAACTAGCTTTAGAGGCAAGGTTAGTGACTTCAGTCATCCTAAAATATGTTGGTATGCTTGACATTTTAAAACCCAATCAAAAGAATATTGGTAAAGAGTAGGCCAAAAATGCCTTAATTAGAGAATTTTATGTGTTGTGACCCTGGTGAAAAAATGACTTCCATAATCTTTATCAAGAAACTACTCCAATATTCTTATTTGTTGTTCTTTATCTTTACAACAAAGAAACACATCATCTATTCCTTATTTTTATAGGCCATTATCCTAGAGAACATAGTCTTTTGAATTTAGTTTAATGGTATGCATCTCTTTGCATGTTAACTTAGTTGGACATTCACCATAATTTAGGTAATATGCTATCTTGTTATACCATTCATGGACCAAATCCATAAAAATCATCATAGGTAATTCATCCTTTATTTATCCTTGATTTAGAGATGTTGTAGCTTTAGACTTGCTTTCATTCATCAATTGTCATAGTGCTCTACCTCTCACTAACATTGTTGGTCTGATGTCAAGATCAAATTCTTGTACTTTAGCTACCCAGGTGCCCTTGAGTAGACCTATCTCTTGTTGAGTTAGAATAGACTTAACTGTAGTATCTAGAATATATACCAAACTATGAGAAGACAAAATATAATACTTAAAAACATTACTTGATTTCACTACTACATATGCATGCTTCTCCATTTGAGATTAATTAAACTATGAGCTTTTCAGTGGTTGACTCATAAAGGCTATAGGTGTTTCAACTCCCTCATCATTATTTTTCATGAGGATGGCTAACATTATATGTTCTAAAAAATAATAATAAATAATCAATTATTTAATTAAATCTATAGATATGAACACTAGTGCTTTAGTAATTATTGCATTTACTTTTTCAAATGTTAGCTTGCCCTCAACATTCCACTTGAAATCTTCCCTTTTCTTCATCATATCATAAATATGATGAGTCAACATAGGAAAGTCAATAATGAATCTTTGGAAAAAATTTACCTTGTAGATGAATGAATGTACACCTTTCTTTGAAGTTGGCATAGGTGAATTCTAAATTGCTTTGAATCATTTTGGATTGATCCTAGTTCTTACTTCTAATACTATGTGACTAAAAAGTTTTCCTTCAATCATAGTAAACACTATATTATTTAGATTTATAGAAATCCCATGAATTATGCATTATATTAGGACTTCCTCAACATCATCCAAGTGGTTTCCTCTTCATATTAAAAAGATAATCAAATCATCCATGTACACCACTATTCTTTTATTTTTTGGATGAGCGAACACTAGATTCATGGCTCTTTGAAAATTTGCTCCAACATTCTTTAATCCAAAGGGAATCCTTTGATAGGAAAATGTTCCCCAAGGTGTCATGAAAGTAGCCTTGTATTGGTCTTCTACAACTACCTTGATTTGATTGTATCTTTAAAATCCATCTAGCATGGAGAACATTTTTGAATCGATAACCACTTGTAATATATGATCCATGATAGGTAATGGATAAATATCTTTTAGATATGCCTAATTTAAGTTATAAAAATTAATGCATAATCATATCTCTCCATTTTTATTTCTAACTAGTATTATATTTGCCAACCACTCTGAATGGTGAATTAGAGAGATGACCTTGGCATCTAGTAGTTTTTGTATTTCAAAAAAAATTGTACCTGATATGGTTGGATTGTGATGATGTAGCTTTCACTTAAAAGGATTTTCTTTAGGTTGGAGTGGGATGTAATGTTTTACTTCATCTAGATGGAAAGATTTGAGATAGTTTTAGGTCCAAGAAAATACATCTATGTATTTTGTGAGAAGCTTAATGTAAGCTTATTTTTCATTTAGATTATAACACTTACCAATATTGACCATCTTAGGCTCTTCTTATGTGCCTATGTTAACCTATTATACTACTGAAGAGGAATTATCACCATATTATATTTTCTTCTTTAGGAACTAATCATGCTTGTCAAATATTTCTTCTAAGGAAGCCAATCCCTTATGAATTTTATTCCCTTTGAATTGAATCATGCCTTGATTAGAAATTAACTCAAATTCAGAATTACCTATAGAATCTATTATGGTTTGATGTGGACTTGAATTTATTCCTTCAAAGTTATCTTGTTGTTCTATAAATAAAGTTATTTTTTATCATCATTGAATACTTTCCACTAGTCAACATTGTCAGGGACTTTAGGTCAGTAGATTAATTCAAATTTATAGTCACCTTCTCTAAATATTGTAGGTAGCTACTTAGACCTAAGCAAAGATGCGATGGTAGCTAGTGAGTCTTCTCTATAATTTTAATCTTGGGGAATTGAAATAATGGAAAAGGGAGAAAAATAAAAAGTAGCACTTAGAACTCTATCATGATAGTGCTTTAGTTTTTCATTTTTTACTTGATATTGTCCATTAATTTGTCTCACTATAAGTTCTACATCTCCTTGTGCTCTTAAAATTTTATTCCTTTTGACTTAGTTTTCTTAAGACCCAATAGGAGTTCTTCATACTCAATTGTATTATTTGTATTTTCAAACATTAATTTGTAAGCATATGGTTATACATCACCATCAGGAGAAAATAGGACTACTAATGCACCTAAACTAGAAACACTAAAACTACCATTAAATTCTAGCATCCATAGCTTATTTTTATTCTAGTTTTTATTTTTCTTCTTTCATCTCTATGCTTGATTCAAGGAAATACACCCCATTGTCTAATTCTTGAAATAGGATTTGGCACCTTAGATATTCTAACTTAGAAACTATGTATTTTGACTTTTTCTCAGGTTCTAAACTATGGTTTACTCCTTTTATGGGAATGTGTGCACAATACCAATACATTTTCACTTCTAGTTCTTTTTATTATTTTATTCTTAATAACATTCCATATGTGATTGGAATGTTTGCTACAAGAATTGTGATTTTTTATCTTTTGTATGGGAAGGCTACTAGGATAGGTTGAGCATCCTTGATCTATATAATCAATGGTACTTGAATCTCCATTGAGTAACACTTTCCTATGGATTTCATCAAGGTGATGCCAAGAGAATCAATTGCTTTATCTAGAATGACATTATCAGAAGCTCGTAAATCTAGAATACAATTATTTAGATCATAATTGTTAATCAGGAGTGACATATAAAATGGCTCAACCCTTTTAGAAGTGGAGGTAGGTGCTAACACTAATTTATTCTGAGGAGGTCTTGGCTTCGGAATATGTAATATTCCATTAGAAGCATATGAGGAACTACTTGGTCCCCTACTTTGGACATATTTAACCAACCTATGTAGTTAATCAGAGTATGACCTTAAATGCCCAACTTTTGACATTTAATTTTGGACTTTTTTATGTGGTCAATTATATCAAAAGTAGGAATTGGTTTAGGCAAGATATGGCTGACTTCTACATTAGCAACCGGCTTATGAATCTAAGGAACTAAAGAAAAAAAAAATTATTTAAGAGTAAAAGAAGAAAGTAGAGGGCTACCTCTTTTGTGAATACTTACTTCAGAAATAGATAACTCCTTACTTTTTTATAGTTCTTTTCTTTTTTCTTGTTCTTTTAATAATTTATCTCTAGCTTACTATTGTTGTGTCTGATATCTTGTGAATATTGTGTAAGATTTATTGTGATCTTCTTAAAACATTTCTTCATAATCAATTTTTTATTCATATTCTAGGTAGCAGTTTGAGTTTGAGTCACTTGTAGGATCCATAGAATTCTCCTCTTCATTTAGATTTTGATCAACATCTTTAATTATTTGATCTTCCTCATTCATCTTAGCATTATTTCTTAGAACATCTTCAATTTATAACCTTTATAGAGGGCCAAAAATAAAGTTTCTATTTTGATTATTAAAATCTATTAGAAGAGCATTTATTTGAGGAGCAACATGATTGCCTTGAGAAATCTATCTCTTGACTTGATGTAAGTCATTAACCAACCTCTACAACAAGGGGTTGGTAGTCTAGGAGGTGATTATAGTAGAGGTTTCTCCTTTGGAAATTATCTTCTTAATCTTTTTAGCCATGATAAAATCAAATTCAACTTCAGTAGCAATATTTTGGGCCACTACTAGATCACTTGGTCATGCTCTTCTTAATTGATAACTAACTTCTGGAAGTTGTGCATTGATTAAAAAAATCTTATGATTGTTTGCTTGAGCAATGTAGTTCGAGCAAGTTTGTAAAGGAGTCTATTGAATTTGGTAATGAAATCATGCATATGTTCATGTAGTCCCTTCTTTATTTGAGTTAGTTATGTGAGTAAAATATGGGCATCATCTATAGCTTTCAATATGTTTTTTAATTGCTCACACATATTAGCCCAGTTGGTCATGATACCCAGAGCTAAATGGTAAAACCATTCTACTTCTAGATCATGTAATGTTTTTATAAAGAGTCTGATAGAGCCATCCTCATGTTCAACTATGATCATTCCATATGCTATAAATAAAGTGGATAAGTGCTCATCTATATTCTACTTGCCATCTCTAGTAAATTTGGCAAAATTTTACCTTGACCCTTTAAGAAAATCATTAAGAGGGGGAGTTAAATTTAGAGGGCCAATGGTTGGTCCACATAGGACAATATGTGTTAATTCCATTCTTTTAGGTGTAAGAAGTTACACATTGGTTGATTGGATAATTCTTGTAGAACTATGTTGAAGATGATGAGCTAGAGAGATTACTTGTCTAATGGGAGAGAGACTTGCCCTTCTAGTTTTGGTTTGAATTAGAAAATTGAAATTAAGATGCTCTTTAAACTCAAATAATTCATATACTTATCCTTATGCTCTCCTCTCTCTAGTGAAAGGTCAATTTGATAGTATTGAAAGCAAAGGCCATATATATTTTTTTAAAGTCTCATGGTCAACAGATATTTTTAGGACATAAACAACAAGTTTATCAACATGCATTGATTTGGGAGATAAACTAAAGGTGAATTGAACTTAAAATTGATGATGAGTTGGATAGTGAAATGTTGACTCCAAGAAAGATAGGTTAACCTCTGATATGAGCATTAGGATAAATGTGATTCATATCATGCAATTGTTTTAAATGAGTGATTTTGAATTTCGAGAGTGGGAAAATGAAAATTAGATGTAAAAGTTAACTCAACTTAACTAGTTTTTAATAATAGTGAACGATCAGTAGAATTTTTTCCCCAGTAGAGTCACCAAAAATTGTTGGCTAGATATTTTACAAATTAATCCCAAGAGGTATCTAGGTACTCATGGGATTGGACCTCCTTCATTTAATGGTGAATCTCTCATGTTCTTTACTTATCTTTTTTAATTAATTACAACCTATCGCTATTTAAACTAGTAAAAAGTTATATGTAGAGTTGTTTTGACTAGGGTATTACTTTAATCACAATGTTCATGAACCATAACAAAATGATTTTGTAGTAACTAAGCAATTATTTTAAAAAAATTTAAAAAAAAAAGAAAAAAGAGAAATTTTAAGGAAAATAAAATGAAGTTGAAACACCTTAGAAATAAATAATTTGCAAATCTCAATAGAAAGTTATTCAAAGTCCATTATTCTCTTGTAAACATATAAGCAAAATAGAATTTTTGATAATATTCTCAAAGAATAATTAAGAACGATACGTATTTAATTAATATAAAATACAACACAAAGTTTACCATTTTATCTTCATAGAATACATGATATGATTCCATAAGCCACAAAGTTCTTCAAGAAAATAGATATTCTTTCTCATTCACTTTCAATTCTATACATACAAATTACTATGCTTATTCCCAACACAAAGTTTTGAATTTCTTAAAATATTTTTACCAAAATTTCTTCTAAACTTTTCAAAAATTACCCTCTCTCTAGAACGTAGGCAAGTACTTTAATTTATATCTTTTTAGAAATCTAATTTCACTAGGAGACAAATTCTTTACAATCCCTTCAATTTGATTAGAATTGAAGGTGGTTGAGAAATGTCCTCCTTTATTTTCTCTCTTGTTGATAGTAGTACCTTCTAACAAGTGGTGGCTTATGGTTATCATATTTGAATCAAATACAAAATCTTTGCATTTGAAGCTAAAATAGCCTCAAGTAATTTAGTTTTACAAAACAACATGAAGTAATGACACTTGGATGAATTACTTGCTGTACAATGATTATTTTTTGAAACAAGGAACTAAGAAGAAAATAAAGAAAGAAGAAGAAAATAAGAGAATACTTTTCTTAATCTAAATCATGCACATGATTCTTGCACTTATCCCTGTATTCAACATACTTGGACAATATATGTTGCATAAGTGCATCATCAAGCTTTACAAGTGCTTACCTTTCTATCTCAAATATAAGTATCTCCTTATTTATCCTCTTGAAATGTGACTTGAATTTTGAGATCCTTAGCCAAAATATTTTCACCTCTAGCTGACATTTAATAAGTTTCATGATATACTCATAGGTGAATGAAGTCGTTGCTTTTTCTATCACTTATTGGAATTTCTTATATAATTTCTTTGAAGTTCTTGGAACATCATTTGAGAAAAAAACCTTTTAAACCACATAATTAATTCTCTAGATTTACTTTTTCTTCTCTTTCCTCTTTGGATATAGATTTCATTTCTTTAACCATTACATTGAAAATATTCATTATAAAGGTCAAGAGATAGTTTGCTTACTTCATTTCTCTCACTGATCCATTTGGAGCTATGTTTTCTTCAATCAAGAATTTTTCACTTACATTCCCAATGGTTTGTAGTATTTTTTGTTGTAACTTAGAGATTCCATTTTCAATTTCAATTTCATGTATTATTACATCGATTTCTTTCATCTTACCATTAATGCTACTCAATACATTGGGAGTAATTGGTATGAGTTTATAAACTTTCTTTTCAATCTTCTCAATTAGATTCTCATATACCTTTGCTCTATCTCCAATTTACTCTACCTCTATTATCACTTGTGGCTCAATAGGTTCTGTAGAAGTAATTACTTGCTACGGAATAGACTTAACCACTTTGGCTATTATTTCACATAGCTATGCATTTTTTGCTTTCAACTTTGCTTTCACTACTTTTTCTTCTTCCAACTTCCTAAAAAGAGAATTAATGAGAGTCCGAGTGTATTATTTTAATCTCTCCATGGCCAATTCACCGAGGTATATTCTTGAAATTGTCATGTCACTTGGAGTGACTTCTCCTTTGCTCTTTCCCTAGGGTGGAACTGACACTTCTACAAACTTATTCCCAAAGGATTCAATTAGTAACTTTGAAGTTAATTTGGTAAAATTTGGTTTATTCCCATTTATATCTATACTCTTCAATAGTTACAAATCAATCTCCTAAATATTAATCACTTACCTAGCCATAGGAGTAGATTGTGTGGCTAATCAGGATGAGATATTTGATGGAGTAGAAATTCCTTCATGAAGGACCACCTGTTTTTGATCATTTCTCACTACAAGATTTTGAGAAGGATTTTATTGGATTTTAGTTTCTTTTTTTATTTTATTTTCTACTTCTTTTTTAGTTGCTTCTACAACTCTTTCCTTCATAAACTTTTCCTATACTACTACTTTTCCATTTGCTTCTACAACTCTTTCCTGAATTATTTCCCAAGCTTAAGATCCTTCTCAATAGTTTTTGTTTGAAGTGATGTTGAAGATTGAGGTGAGGATGGAAGAGGAGATGATGAATCTTGATGAATAGATTCTTCAAGAGTATTGGTATGCATTTTGGGAAAAGGTTTGAGTGTTGATAAACCCATGGGAGAAGATGTAATGGAAACTAGAATGGGAGAGGAAATTATAATGGAGAAAATGTGAGGAGTGGGAGTAACAAATAGTGAGGAAGGGGAACTAAGTTGAGTCCATGAGTCCTTAACTACTGAGAACATATTTTTTGAATATATTTTGAGTTTTATCTATTTTGCATATATCTAGATACTTTATCCTTGTATCATCTCATTCCTTTTTTTCCCAACCTTTGGATCCTCGATGACCAATCCTTTCATATAATATCCTTTATTGAGAAACTAGGTGGAATTCATTGCTAAAATATTAGAAGTTATTTTTAAAATGGTTTGATTATGATTGTCTTCAAAGACAATTATTAGTATGGGAGCACTATCTCCTCCAGCTACATGAAAAGGGTCACTAAGAACCACTCCATCATCCTCTAAGTCCTCAGGAATTATAGCTAATTCAATATCATGATTTTTACAACTGTTATCATATTTTTATCCCTTCTTCTAACTTCAAACTCATCTCTACAATTTATCTAGTAATCCTCTAGCATTGGAATATGCATATACTCAAGAAAAACTATATTTTAGGCTACACCTCTACAATCAAAGTTAACCCTTTAATCAAAATGAGTCTGATTATAATGGTGATACATCTTCTTCTACAAGTTTCTAGCCTTACGCATGGTTGTAAAATGAAATTGGATAATAACAATAAGTAAATTGACTTCTATCTTATGAGCTTTTAATTATAAATCATGTAGTTCAACTAACTGCCTACTCATTTCCATCAGGATCTACTTATCACTTCGATACCTTGGCAACCTAACTAGTGTACCTAAAAACCCACCTACTTTGAGATAAGTTAAATCAATAAATTAGATGAAGATACATCCATATACAAATAATGCATTCCATGATTCATTTGACACCCATCCATGCTTGATAGGAATATTGAGTTGAAAAATGATGTCATACAAAAATCCATCTCAGTTAGATGATATCATCAATATCTTGCACAATATTTGACCTCAAAATTTGATTAGGAAACCTTGGGATTGCTTTACCTTCATGAAATAAGAGTTATTCATTATCTCGATACACTCATTGGTTTTAGTTTCCCGTTGATTGATAGCTTTCTCCATGGTTAAATTGATCACCTTGGGTGATGTTGGGATCTTAAGGCAATAGTTTATGTATTGGACATCCAAACTTATGTATACATTTTGAGAGGCATTTCTTATAATTATGGTTAAGGAATCATAGTATTTGGCACAATTCAATAAAAACTTAGGGAGTTTTGTTGAATTTGGGAAAGCTGATGATAGAATGATTCCAATATTTACCATATCATGCATGAGTGAGGTTTTGACTAAAGATTTGGATCTCCCAAAAAAATAATTTATTGACATATGCCCAATTTTTTTATCACTAATTTCAATTAATTTTAAGAGAATACTAGATTCTATTGGGTATCCTTCATATTTATACTTCATCATTGGTTCTTAGATACTAACTTTCCTAGCATTTGCTTTTCCTTATCTTGTTTGTATTTGGTTCCTCTTCAAAATATAACTTAGTATCTTATTCAATTATTGTTCCCTATTCTTATATCTCTTCTTTTGATCTTCCCAAGCCTTCTGATCTAGACATTTGTTTTGCTTTACCCTAAATATTCTGATGGGTGATTTTGTATACTTACTAAATGTTGTATTTGGTTTAAAAGGTTTGATAAAGTAGGTAACTTATTGCCTCTAAGATACCTGTAAATAGTTTTGAAATTATAGATTAGAAAAGGATTAAAAAAAATTATCTTTCTCATTTTAAGCAATAGAATCTCAAAAACCCAAGTGGGTCATAACTAGGTAAATTCAAATTTCACATATGTCACAACTTTGGGTTTTCTATCACTCACAACTTTGGGTTTTCTATTGGTAGTAACTAATCACTGAAAACATGAAGGAAGTAGGGAGGCAAGGAAAATTGGACAATGTCAGAATCTCGATGACCAATAACATATGTATAAAAACTAGAAGTAATGTGGTTTAGGAAATCTAAGGGGGTCTGAGAGTTTCAACTATTAGGTTTTGAAAAGTACTAAGATTTATAAAGGTTCCTGGCTTGGTAATTTTTTACAACAAGATCATAATTACAAACATGAATGACAACAATTTGATACTAGAAAAGTAGAGTAAAAAACATAAAAATGATTTGACAAAAAAATAAATAATGGTGGCAAAGGAAATATGTAGAGAAAAAGAATAAGAAAGATAAAAATGGAAAACAATTAAAACTATGAGAAAAATTATGTACTTACCTTAAACGCAAATGGGTTTCAATGAATTTTCTCAAAATCACTCTAGAAGACCAAATGGCATGACACAGGGTTTACAGGTGTGATTACTAGATGAAATGACTAGGATGACATGCAAGAATGAGGTGGAAATTAAAAAACTATATATAAATTCCAATCCATTAATGACAAGCATGAGATGACACATCAGCTTTGACCCTTTACAAATTGGTGTTTTTAAATTACATTACTTAATCCAGTGAATAAATTAAAGTAGTTGGAGAAACCTGATTTGGTCTTTAACAATAGTTTAGGGTCAGGAAACTATATCAGTTTTACTTGATAAATGAACTCTAGTAAAGCAATGTGAGAAACCTAAATTACATTTGGGAGTGTTAATCAATAATTTAGGACTACTTAACATGATTTTAGTAAACACAATAAAGTGGTTGGGAAACTCTAGTTTGGTGTAGAATAAGTATCTCAAATTTTTAGGGTTACTTAACTTAATTCTAGGTAAGTAAAGCAATATATTAAACCCAATTTACTATATAGACAAGCCAAAGTAGTTTTACTTCATGCATACTATTGAAAAGGGATGAATAGATGGATTTTCAATTTTCTAGAGCAATAAGGAGTAAATGAGGAGGTAAGCAATCTGGTAAAACAACTAGTAGAACTAAAAATTCTTTATTTATAATACTAACTCCACAATTAAAATTAACTCACAAAGTATAAATGTGAAAAATTTAAGGGGTATCCCAAAATTTGAAGTGTAAAATTTTGGGGACACCAGTTAGCTCTAACTAGGGACATCTTTATTTCTATCATGAAGTTAGAAACAAGGGTGAGATCTTAGTACCTCTAGTTTTGCATGTTGTCCATTGGGCTTAGAGTCCTTGTAAAAATTTAGTTAGACAACAACACAACAATATGGAATAACATAAAAGCACAAACAAACAAAATGAAGACTAAAGTAAAAATAAAAACAAAATCAAAAGTGTAAAATCCTTATTTATGTACACATAGGTACTACCTTATTGCTCAATTTATGTAGAGCTTCAAATGCTACCCATTGAAAGGTAGTGGCAATGTAATTCCATCTTGACAAGCCAAAACAAAACTATCTTTTCTAGTAATACATTGTATCATAAATGGTCCTTTACATAGGAAATCAAATTTTCCTTGTTTTCCTTTTTGCTCATGTAGCTTATCCCATAAGAGAACTAAGTCTCTAGCCTGAAATGATCTATCTCATGCATTCTAGTCAAAAAAATTATTTATTCTGATTTGATGTTTAGTTATATTGTGAACAACTTAAATACAAGCTTCTTACAGCTCAGTGAGGGAGATAATTATCTTGTCCAGTGAACCTTGGTATGCTTGATCTTCTATGGCTTTTGATAATTGTAAGGTAGGTAACTCAATAGTTATTTGTATTTCAGCATCTATTCCATAGAACAAATAGTAAAGAGACATACCTATTACCCTCTTTAGAGTAATTCTATCAGCCCATAGTGCATCAAACAACTTCTTGTGCTAGGATCATTGATTATCATTAACTAACTTATGAATGATAGTCATCATAATCTTATTGGTTTATTCAACCTATCTATTTACTTGGAGATAATAATTTTAAATGTGGACTAGTTCTATCTCATATGAGTAACAAAATTTAGTGAACTCCATAGAAGAGAAATTGGCTACATTGTCTATCATAATCTTATGTGGTACTCTAAATATAATCACAATATTTTCCTTGATGAAATCACAAACTACTTTAGAAGTGGCCTACTTGATTGGAATGGATTCTACCCATTTACTAAAATAATTAGTAGTTATTAAGACATAAGAATGTCTAGGACTTGATGATGGATTCAACACACTAATAAAATCCATGCCCTATTGATGAAAAGGCTAATTGATAATAACAAGCTTTAGAGGCAAGGCTATTAACTTCAGTCATCCTATAAAATTTTAGCATTCTTGACATTTTTTAACCTGATCAAAAGCATCTTGGAAAAGAGTAAGCCAAAAATACCTTACTCATACAATTTTATGTGTTGTGACCTGGGCTGAAAAATGACCTCCATAAGCTTTATCATGAAACTGCTCCAATAGTCTTGTTTATTATCCTTTATCTACATAATAAAGAAAGACACCATCTATTCCTCATTTTTACAGGCAATTATCCTAGAGAACATAGTCTTTTAACTTCAATTTAATGGTATATTTCTCTTTGCATGTTAACTCAGCTAGACATTTGACATAAGTCAGGTAGTATGCTATGTTGCTATACCATTCATCAACCAAATCCACAAAAATTACCATAGGAAATTCCTCTTTTGTTTCTCCTTGATTTAGAGATGTTTTGGCTTCAGACTTTCTTTCAGTCATCAATTGGCACAGTCCTCTACCTCTCACTAACTTTGTTGGTTTGATGTCAAGATCAAATTATTGTACTTTGGCTACCTAGGTGCTCCTGAGTAGCCCTATCTCTTTTTGAGTTAGAATAGACTTAACTGTAGTATCTATAAATGTATACCAAAGTGTGAGAAGAAAAAATATAATACCTAAAAACTTTACATGATATCACTACTACATATGCATTTTTATCCATTTAAAAGAACTTCAACTCTAAGCTTTTTAGTGGTTGACTCATAAAGGTTGTAGGTGTTTCAAATCCCTTGACATTATTTTGCATGTGGATGGTTGACATTGTATGTTCTAAAGAATAATATTAAATAATGAATTTTTTACTAAAATCTAGAGATACTAGCATTGGTGCTTCAAAAATTGCTACCTTTATTTTTTTTAATGCTATCTTGACCTCAGAAATCCACTTGAAATCTTGCCTTTTCTTCATCATATTAGATATATGATGAGTCAACTTAGCAAAGTCAAGAATGAATCTTCTAAGAAAACTTACCTTGCCAAAGAATGAATTTACACCTTTCTTGTAAGTTGGCATAAGTAAATTCTGAATTGCTTCTACTCATTTTGGATTGATCCTTGTTCCTACTTTCGAAACTATGTGATCGAGAAGTTTTCCTTCAGTCACATTAAACACTGACTTCTTTAGATTTAGAAAAATCTCATGTGTTCTACATTAGATTAAGACTTCCTTAAGGTCATCCAAGTAGTCACATCTTTTATTGGAAAATATATTCAAATCATCCAAGTATACCACTATGCTTTTATTTTTTACATGAGCAAACACCAGGTCCATTGCTCGTTTAAAACTCACTCATGTATTCTTTAATCTTAATAGCATATTTTGATAGGTAAATGTTCCCCAAGGCATTATGAAAGTAGTCTTATATTGATCTTCTACATCATAAAAATCCATTCAGTATGGAAGCATCTTTGAACCCATAACCACTTGTAAGATATGATCCAAGATAGGCAATAGACAATTATCTTTTAGATATGCTTGATTTAAGTTATGAAAATCAATGCATAAGCATATCTCTCCATTTTTATTTTTGACAGGTATGATATTCTCCAACCACTTTAAATGTTGAATCAGGTAGATGATCTTGACATCTAGCAATTTTTGTATTTTATAAAAAAAATTACTTGATATGGTTGGATTATGATGATGTAGCTTTTGCATAGAAGGCTTTGCTTCAAGCTAGAGTGGGATGTATTATTTCACTTTATCTAGCTGGAAAGATTTGAGATCTTTGTAGGTCTAAGCAATACATCTATGTATTTTTTGAGGAACTTAATGTAAGCTTATTTTTATTTTGGATTACAAAACTTACCAATATTGACCATCTTAGGCTCTTCTTCTATGACTAAGTTAACCTATGCTACTGCTAAAGAGGAATTATCACCATATTATTTTTTCTTCTTTAAGAACTGATCATATTTGTCAATGATTTCTTCTAAGGAAACTAATCCCTTAAGAATTGTATTCCCTTTCAATTGAATCATTTCTTGATTAGAAATCAACTCAAATTTAGAAGTACCTATAGCATTTATTATGGTTTGAGGTGGGCTTGAATTGATTCCTCTAGAATAAGAACCTTTAAAGTTGTCTTATTATTCCAAAAAATAAATCTATCTATTTATCATAATTGAAGACTTTCTACTACTCAATATTGTCAGAGACTTTAGGTCAATAGATCAATTCAACTTTATAGTCACCTTCTATGAAGATTATAGGTAGTTTCTTAGGCCAAAGTAAAGATGTAATGGCAGCTAGCAAGTCTACTCTATAATTGTGATCTTAAGGAATTGAAATAATGGAAAAGGTAGAAAAATCAAAAGTAGCACTTAGAACTCTATTATGATAGTGCTTTAGTTTATCCTTTTTACTTGATATTGTCCCCTAATTTGTCTCACTATAATTTCTACATCTCCTTGTGCTCTTAAAATTTTTATTCCATTTGACTTAGTTTGATTGAGAACTAGTAGGAGTGTTTTTTACTTAACTATATTATTGGTATTTTAAAACATCAATTTGTAAGCGTATGGGTATACATCACCATCAAGAGAGATTAGCACTACTCCTACACCTAAACCAAAAAATATATAACTACCATCAAATTATAGCATCCATAGCTTGTCTTCTTCTTGTTTTTCTTTTTCTTCTATCTTTGTGCTCGATTCAAGGAAATACACCCCATAGTCTGATTCTTTAAACAAGATCTGGGACCTTAGATCTTCTGACTTAGAAATTGTGTGTTTTGACTTATTCTTAGGTTCTAACCTATGGTTTACTCATTTTACGAGAATGTGTGCAAAATACAAATCCATTTTCACTTCTCTTCCTGGTTCTTTGTAGAAGTTTCTACTTAACAACATTTCATATGTCACTAGAATGTTTGCTACTAGAATTGTGATTTTTAGTCTTTTGTCTAAGAACGCTATTAGGATAGCTTGACCATCCTTGATCTATCTAATCAATGGTACTTATCTCTCTGTTGAGTAACACTTTATTATGGATTTTGTCAAGGTGAGACCAAGATCATTAGCCACTTTGGCTGGCATGACATTATCAAACGGTCCTAAATCTAGAGTAAAATTGCTTAACTTATAGCCATTAATTAGGAGGGACACATAAAATGGCTCAATACTTTTAGAATTCAATGTAGGTACTGACACTAAGTTAGTCTAAGAAGGCATTAGCTTTGGAATAGGTAGGGTTCTTTTAGAATCATATGAAGAACTACTTGATCCCCTACTTTGGACATAATCAGTTGATCAAGTTATGACTTTAAATACTTAGCTTCTGGCATCTAAATTTTGGTCTTTTTTATGTTGTTAATTATATCAAAAATAGGAATTGGCATAGGGAAGATAGGGTTGACTTTTGCGTTACCAACTAGATTATGAATCTAAAGAACTAAAGAAGAATGTTTTTCTTTAAGAGTAAAAGAAGAAGGTAGAGGGCTACCTCTTTTGAGAATACTTTAGAATTTGATAACTCCTTCCATTTTGATATTTATTTTCCTATTTCTTGTTCTCTTATTGATTTATCTCTAGATTATTGTTGTTGTTTTTGATATCTTGTGAATAGTACATTAGATTGATTATGATCTTCTTGAAAAATTTCTTCATAATCAATCTTTGATTCATATTCCAGGTAGTAGTCTAACTTGGAGTCACCAACAAGATCCACAAAAGTCTCCTCTTCATTTTGGTTTTTATTAACATCTTCAATTATTTGATCTTCCTCATTCATCTCAACATTATTTCCTAGAACATATTCAATTTTTAACCTTTACAAATGGCCAACAATGTGGTTTCTATTCTGATTATTTTAATTTCTTACAACAACATTTCTTTGAGGAGTAACATGATTGCCTTGAGTAATCTATCTGTTGACTTGAAGCAAGTCATTAACCATCCTCTACAATAAGTGATCAATATTATGTGAATTGATTTTGATGGAGGTTTATCCTTTAGAAACTACCTTCTTAATATTTCTACCATGATCAAATCATCCTCAACTTTAGTAGCAATATTTTAGGCCACTATTAGATCAACTAGTAATGCTTTTCTCAATTGATAACTAACTTTTAGAAGTTGAGTATTGATGAAAAAGAAATTCTAATTATCTATTATGGGAAACATAGTTTGAACAAGGTTTTAAAGGAATATATTAAATTTGGTAATGAAATCACACATATGTTCATGCAGTTCCTTCTTCAGCTAGGTTATTTGTGTGAGCAAAATATGGGCATCCTCTACAACTTTAAATATTTTTTTGAATTGCTCATGCATAGTAGGATAGTGGGTCATGGTAATTAGAGCTAAATGGTAAAAAAATTATACTTATATATCATGTAATGTTTCTACAAATATTTTGATATATACATCCTCATGTTCAACTTTGATCACTATGCATGCTATAAAGAAAGCAGCCAAGTGCTTACCTAGATTCTGCTTGTCATCACCAATACAGTTGGGAAAAGTTTTCCTTGATCCTTTAGGTAAATCATGAAGAGGGGGAGTTAAGTTTATAGGGCCAATTGCTAGTCCCCATACGACAAGGTGTGGTAATGACATTCTTCTAGTTGTAAGAAGCTTTACATTATCTAACTAGATAATTCCATAAGAATTATCCTAAAAATGATGATCCAGAGAGATTACTTGTCTAACAGGAGAGAGACTCATCCTTCTAGTTATGGTTTGAATTGAAAAATTGAAATTAAAATTTAGTTACAACTCAAAAAATTCATCTACTTGTCCTTGTGCACTCTTCACTCTAGTGAAAGGATGATTTACTAGTTTTTAAAGTAAAGGCTATATTTATTTATTTTTTAGGTATCATGCTCAAAAGATACTTGTAGGACATAAATAAAAAGTTTACTCAACATGCAATGATTTAGGAGATAAACTAAAGGTGAATTGAACTTAAACTTGAGGATGACTTGGACAATCAAATGCTAACTCAACACAAGATAGCTTAACCTTTGATTTGAGTATTAGGATAAATGTAAAACATATCATGTAATGAATTGAAACCAATGTTTTGGAATTTAGAGAGAGGGAAAACAAAAACTAGATGCAAAAGTTAATGTAGCTTAACTGGTATGTAATAGTAGTGAGTGATCAACATAATTTTTTCCCCAACAGAGTTGCCAAAAAATTATTGGCTAGATATTTTAGAAATTAATCTCAATAAGTATCTAGTCAGTCATGGGATTGGATCCCCTTCATTTCATGGTGAATCACCTATATTCTATTCTTATCTTTTCTAATTACCTACAACCAATGGCTATTTAAATTAGTAACAAGTTATATGAAGAGTTTATTTTATATGAGTATTACTTTAATCATAATATTCATGAACCATAAAAAAGTGATTTTTTAGTAAGTAAGCAAATATTTTTAAAATTTTCAAAAAAAGGATGAAAGAGAAATTTGTAGGAAATGAAAATAAAGTTGTAACACTGTTGTAAGAAAGAATTTGCAAATCTCAATAGATATTTATTCAGAGTCCATTGTTTCCTTGCAAACATATAAACAAAATAGAATTTTGATAATTTTCTCAAAGAATAATTAAGAAAGATATGTATTCAATTCATATAAAAGACAACACAAAGTTTAACATTTTTTCTTCACAAAATACATGAGATGATTCCTCAAGACACAAAGTAATTCAATAAAAAAAGATATCCTTTCTCATTTACTTTTAATTCAATACATATAAAGTAATTCACTTATTCCCAACACAAAAATTTGAATTTATTAAATTATTTATACCAAAATTTCTACTCATTTCAAACATCACCCTCTCTCCAAAATGTAGGCAAACACTTTAATTTATATCTTTTAGAAAGAAAATTTCACTAGGAGATAAATTATTTAAAATCCCTTCAATTTCATTTGAACTGAAGGTGATTGAGAAAAGTCCTTGTTTTTCTCTCTCATGGCTAGTAGTACCTTGTAACAAGTGGTGGCTTCTAGTTATCCTATTTGAATCAAATACAAAATCTTAGCATGTGCCACTGAAATAGCCTCAAGTAATTTGGTCTTACAAAACAACATGAAGTAATGACAGTTGGCCAAATTATTTGTTTTACAATGATGACTTATTGAAACCAATATCTAAGAATAAAATAAAGAAATAAGAAAAGAAGAGAAGACTTTGCTTAATCTAAATCATGCAATTGATTCCTACACTTCTCCCTATATTCAACATGATTGAACATTATCTAATACATAAGTGCATCATCATGCTTTACAAGTTCTTTCCTTTATATCTCAAATTTAAGCATATCCTTCTCTATCCTCTTAAAATGTCACTTTAATTTTTTTATTCTTGGCCCAAAAATTTTGACCTCCAACTAACATTCGATAAGCTTCTTGATAAAATCATAGGTGAATGAAGCTATTGCTTTTTCTATCACCTGTTGGAATTGCTTATAAAATTGTTCTAATTTTTTGAGAACATCATTTGACCAGAAACTTGTTAAACCCTATAATGAATCCTCTACATTTATTTTTGATTCTCTTGCCCCTTCAGATATAGATTTTATTTCTTCAAGTATTACTTTAAATATATTCATTTTAAAGGTCAAGAGATAGTCTATTTGCTTAATTTTTCTCACTAATCCATCTGGATCTATATTTTCTTTAATCAAGACTTTTTCACTCAGGTTCCTAATGGTTTGTAGGATTTATTTTTGTAACTCATTAATTCCATTTTTATTTTCAATTTCATGTACTACTACTTTGATTTATTTTTTCTTACCATTAATGTTACTCAATACATCAAGAACAAGTGGCATGAGTTTCTAAACTTTCTTATCAATCATCACAATTATCTTCTCAACTACCTTTGGTATTTCTCCAATTTCATATACATCTCTTATTACTTCTGTTTCAATAGGTTCTCCACAAGTAATTACTTACTATGGAATAGACTTAACCACTTTGGTTATTATTTCACATAGTTATGCATTTTGTGCTTTTAACTTTGCCTGAGCTACTTTTTCTTCTTCCAGCTTCCTAAAAAGAGAATTAAAGAGAGTTTAAGTATCTTATTTTGACCACTCCATAGTCACTGCACCTAGGGATATTATTAAAATTGTCATGTCACTCGGAGTGACTTAACCTTTTCTCTTTCCCTGGGGTGGAACTCACACTTCTACAAACTTCTGCCCAAAGGATTCAATAAGTAACTTTGAAGTTACTTTGGTAGATTCTGGTTTCTTCCCATTCATGTATATACTATCTAGTAGTTTCAAATCAATCTCCTCAAAATTAGTCAATTATCTAACCCTAAGAATAGATTACATGGCTAATCAAGATGAGAAATCTGATCGAGTAGAAATGCCTTCATGAAGGACCACTTGTTGTTTATCATTTACCACTGCAATATTTTGAGGAGTTTCTTAACTTCAATTTACTTTTGAATTTAATTTTATACTTCTTTTTTAGTTGCTTCTACAACTCTTTCCTTAACAAATTTCTCCTTTATTGTTACTTCCTTTTTAGTTGCTTCTACAACTCTTTCCTGAGTTATTTCCTAGGCTCAAGATCATTCTCAGTAGTATTTTTTTAAAGTGATGTTGAAGATTGAGGTGACGATGGAAGAGGAGATGAGGACTCTTTAGGAATTGATTTTTTAGAAGTAATGGTATGGGTTTTGGGAAGATGTTTGACTATTGATAAACCCATGGGAGTAAATATAATGGAAATTATATTGGGAGAGGAAATTAGAATGGAGGGAATTGGATGAGTGGGAGTAACTAATTGTGAGGAAGGGGAACTTGGTTAAGTTGATGAGTCCTTAAATATTGAGAAATTATTATCTAAAATTCTCTTGAGTTTTATCTTTTTTTCATACACCTAACTTATTTCTCCTTGTACCATCTCCTTCCTTTTTTACACAACCTTTTCAGTCTCGATGACCAATCCTTTTATACAATATCCTCTATTGGGAATCTAGGTGGAAGTAATTAATAAAATATTAGAATTTCTTTATGAAATGGTTCAATTATGATTAAAGCTAAAGATAATTTTTGGTATGGGATCACTATCTCCTCCATCTACATGAAAAGTGTCATTAAGAACCACTCCATCATCATCCAAATCCTTAAGAATCATAGCTAAGTCAAAATCACAAATTTGTGAAACCATTAGCTTGTTTTTATCCCTTCTTCTGACTTAAAACCCATCTCTAAAATCTATCTAGTAATCCTCTAGCATTGGAATATTAATATACTCAAGTGAAACTATATTTTGGGCTATAGCTCTATGATCAAAGTTAACCCTTACATCAAAATGAGTCTAAGTAAAATGGTGATACATCTCCTTCTTCATGTTTATAGCCTTATGAAGGGTTAAACAATGGTATTGGCCAATAATAATAAGGAAATTGACTATTACCTTATTTACTTTTGATTGTAATCATTTATTCCAACTAACTACTTACTCATTTCCATTAGGATCCACTTATCACTAAGATACCTTGGTAGCTTAACTAGTACACTTGAAAACCCACCTACTCTGAGAAAAGTGAAATCAAGCAACTAGATGAAGACACATCCATATATAGAGAGTACATTCCATGCTTCATTTGACACCCTTCCATGATTAAAGAATATTGAGTTTATAGATGATCTCATAGAAAAATCCATCATTCACTACAATATAGTGCTTAGAGTATTGTGAAAGCACTAGATGAGGGTAATACTCATAAATTGGAACTCATGACAATGTAACCTTTGATTTTAATCTTTAAAATTATCCACTAGAGGAAGATATTTAGATAAGGTATGAAGTCATCTTGAAATCAAGTGTTTGCAACACAATTTTTAGTTATTGATCTATGTTGTTACTGATTAATCTTTCCCATTCAACATTTGAAGAACCTTTTGTGTTGCCAATAGTCCTAATGAAAACATACATCTAAGGAGAGAAACATTTTTAGTTCTTCTCACCTTTGATTCTATATAATAGCTAGATGATATCATCAATCTCCTACACAAAATTTGACCTCACAATTTTCTTTAGAAACCTTGAGGCTTACTTAGCCTTGGTCAAGTAACAATTATTCATTATCTTGATGCACTCATTGGTTTTAGTTTCCCATTGATTGATGGCTTTCTCTGTTATCAAATCAATCACCTTACGTGATGTTGGGATCTTAAGATAGTAGTTTATATATTGGACATCCAACCTTATGATTACATTTCTAGAGGCATCTCTTATAGTTCTAGTAATGGAATCATATTATTTGGCACAAGTTAGCACAAAATCAGGGAGTTGTGTTGAACTTGGGAAAGTTTTTGTTTGAATGATTACACTATTTTCCATAACATGCATGAGTGAGGTTTTGACTACAACTTTGGCTCTCACCAATAACACATTTACTGAGATATGCCCCATGTTTGTATCACTAATTTAAGTGAATTTTTAGATAATAATTGATTTTATTAGGTATCTTTTATATTCATACTTCATCCTTGGTTCTTAGATACTAACCTTCTTAGCCTTTGATTTTAATTTCTTGCTTGGCTCTAGTTCCTCTTCTAAAGCTAACTTAGGAGCTTGTTCAATTATTATGCCCTTTTTTGTATCTCTTCCTCTCATCTTCCCAAGCTTTTTGATCCAAACATTTGTTCTACTTTACCCTGAAGATTTTGATGGGTACTTTTGTATACTTACTCAATGTTGTAATTAGTTTAAAAGGTTTGAGAAATTATTTAACCTATTACCTCTGAGATACCTATAAATAGTTTTAAAATTATGTATTTGAATAGGATTAAACAAAACTAAGTCTTTCTCAATTTAAGCAATAGAATCTCAAAATACCAAGTGGGTCATAAATAGGCAAATTTAGGTTTCACATATGTCACAACTTTAGGTTGTCTATTACTCAAAACATCAGGTTTTCTGTTACTCACAACTTTGGGTTTTATATTACTCACAACTTTGATTTTTCTATTGGTAGTAACTAGTCACTAAAAACCTAAAGTAAGTAGGGAGGCAAGGAAAACCTGACAAAGTCTAGATGAGTACTTTTTAGGTTTTTTAAAGATTAATACTTTTAAAATCTTGACGAGTAGAAAAAAAGGTATAAAAACTAAAGTAATGTGGTTTAGGAAATCTAATGGGGTATAGAAGTTTCAACTATTAGGTTTTGTAAAGTGCTAAGATTTATATAGGTTCTTGGCATGGTTTTTTTACAACAAGATCATAATTACAAACATGAATGACAACAATCTCATACTAGGAAGGTAGAGTGAAAAAAATAAAAATGATACGACAAAAAAAAATAATGGTGGAAAGGCAAATATGTAAAGTAAAAAAATGAGAAAGAGAAAAATGAAAAATAATGAAAACTATGAGCAAAATGATGTATTTACCTTGAACACAGATGGGTTTTGATGAATTTGTTCAAAATCACTCTAGAAGACCAAAAGGCATGAATCAAGGTTTGTAGGCATGGTTACTAGATGAAATGATTAAGATGACATGTAAGAATGAGGTGGACATTCCAAATTATATATAAATTCCAACAAATTAATGACAAGTATGGGATGACACATCAGCTTTGACCTTTTACAAATTTGGGTTTTGGAATTACTTTACTTAATTTGATGAATAAACTAAAGTAGTTGGAGAAACTTGAGTTGGTCTTTAATATTAGTTTAGTGTCTTAAAACTATATCCCTTTTACTTGATAAATGAATGCTAGTAAAGCAATGTTAGAAAATTGAATTACATTGGGGAGTGTTAATTGGGAATTTGGGACTACTTAACTTGATTTTGGTGAACATAGTAAAGTAGTTGGGAAACTTTGGTTTGGTATAGAAAAAGTATCTCATGTTTTTAGGGTTACTTAACTTAATTTTTGGTAAGTAAAATAATACAAGAAACCTAATTTACTCTATAGACAAGCTAAATTAGTTTGACTTCATACATATTATTGAAAAGGGATGAATAAATGGATTTTCAATTTTCTAGAGCAATTAGGAGTAGATGAGAAGGTAAGTAATCTATTAAAATAACTAGTATAACTAAAAATTATTTATTTAGAAGACTAACTCAATAATTAAAACTAAATCACAAAGGATAAATGTAAAAATTTTATGTGGCATCCCAATATTTGAAGTGTAAAGTTTTGGGGACACCAGCTAGCTCTGATTGGGAATATTTTTGTTTCTATCATGAAGGGAGAAACAAGGGTGATATCCTAGTACCTCTAGTTTTGCATGTTGTCTATTGGGCTCATATTCTTTGCCTAAATTTAGTTAGGCAATAACACAACACTACAAAACAACACAAAAGCACAAACAAATAAAAATAAGACTAAAGCAATAACAAAAACAAAAGTGAAAGTGTAAAAGTTTTATTTATGTACATACAGGTGCTACCCTATTGCTCAATTTTTGTAGAGTTTCACATGATTCCCATTGAAAGGTAGTTTTAATGGAATTCCACCTTGATAAGCTAGAACAAAACTATCTTTTCTAGAAATACTTTGTATCATAAATGGTCCTTTCCATAGGGAATCAAATTTTCCATATTTTCCTTACTGCTCATGCAGATTATCCCATAGGAGAACTAATTCTCCAACCTGAAATGATCTCTCCCATGCATTCTAGCAAAACACATTCTTTATTCTCATTTGATATTCAGGTAGTTTGTCATCAATTTTTAGCTTAGTGAGGGACATAATTCTCTTATCTAGTGAACCTTGGTATGTTTAATCTTCTATGGATTTTAATAATTTTAAGGTAGGTAGCTCAATAGTTATTGGCATTTTAGCATCTATTCCATAGAATGACTAGAAAGGAGATGTACCTATTACCCTCTTCAGAGTAATTTTATTATCCCATAGTGCATCAAATAGCTTCTTGTGCCAAGATATTTTATTATCATTAAAGACCTTATGAAGGATAGTCACAAGATTCTTGTTGTTTGATTCAACCTATCCATATCTTTAGGGATAATAATTTGAAATATGGACCAGGTCTATCATGTATGAGTAAAAAAATTTAGTCAGCTCCATAGAAGAGAAGTTGACTACATTATCTTTCACTATTTTATGTGGTACACTAAATTTGATCACAATATTTTCCTTGATGAAATTGTGAACTACTACAGAAGTGGCCTACATGATGAGAATGGCTTCTACCCATTTACTAAAATAATCAATAGGTTTTTAGACATAGGAGTGTCTAGCACTTGATGGATTCAACAAACCAATGAAATATATGCCCCACTGATGAAAAAGCTCATTAATAATAATTGGCTTTAGGGGCAAGGCTAGTAACTTCAGACATCCTACAAAATGTTAACATGCTTGACATTTTATAACCCAATCAAAAGTGTCTTGGAAAAGAGTTGGCCAAAAATACCTTCCTCATAGAATTTTGTGTTGTGACCCTAGCTAAAAAATGATCTGCATAAGATTTATCATGAAATTGCTCCAACAACCATGTTTGTTATTCTTTATCTACGCAATGAAGAAAGACTCCATCTATTCCTCATTTGTATAGGCCATTATCCTAGAGCACATAGTATTTTGACTTCATTTTAATGGTATGCTTATATTTGCATGTTAACTTAGCTAGGCATTCACCATAAGTCATGCAATATGCTATTTTTTATACTATTCATCTACCAAATCCACAAAAAGCAAAATTTGAAATTCCTCTTTTATTTATCCTTAATTTAGAGATGTTGTAGCTTCAAATTTTCTTTCAATCATCAATTAGCATAGTCTTTTGCCTCTAACTAACTTTATTGGTCTGATGTCAAGATCAAATTCTTGTACTTTAGCTACCTAGGTGCCCCTAAGTAACCTTATCTCTTGCTGAGTTAGAATAAAATTAACGACAATATCTATAACATATACCAAAGTGTGAGAAGACAAAATTTAATACCTAAAAACTTTACATGTTTTCACTACTATGTATGCATGATTCTCCATTTGAGATTACTTGAACTATAAACTTTTTAATGGTTGAAACATAAAGGCTATAGGTGCTTCAACTCCCTCATCATTATTTTTCATGAGGATGCTTGAAATTGTATTTTTTAAATCATAATAGTAAAGAATGAATTCTTTACTAAAATTTGGAGATACTAGCACTGGTGCTTTAGCAATTTCTACCTTTATTTTTTCAAATGCTAGCTTGTCTTTAGCATTCCACTTGAAATATTACCTTTTCATCATCATATCATAAATATGATGAGTCAACTTAGCAAAGTCAGGAATGAATATTCTATGAAAATTTACCTTGCCAAAGACTAAATGTACACCTTTCTTATAAGTTGGCATAGACAAATTCTAAATTGCTTCAACTCATTCTGGATCGATCCTAGTTCCTACTTCTAAAACTATGTGACTAAGAAGTTTTCTTTTAGTCATAGTAAACATTGACTTCTTTAGATTTAGAGAAATCCCATGTGTTCTGCATTGGATTAGTACTTCCTTAAGGTAAACCAAGTGGTCACCTCTTCACTTTGAAAAGATAGTCAAATCATGTAAGTACACCACTATGCTTTTGTTTTTTAGATGAGCAAATATTAGGTCCATCACTCATTAAAAAGTCACTCTAGCATTCTTTAATCTAAATGGCATCTTGTGATAGGCAAATTTTCCCCAAGGCTTTATGAAATCATTCTTGTATTCATCTTTTTTAGCTAGCTTGATTTGATTGTATCCTAAAAATCCATCCAGTGTGGATAACATCTCTGAACCAATAACCACTTGAAAGATATGATCCATGATGGGTAATGAATAATTATCTTTTAGATATGCCTGATTTAAGTTATGAAAATCAATACATAACCCTATCTCTCCATTTTTATTTTTGATTGATATGATATTCACCAACCACTCTAAATGGTGAATCAGGAAGATGATCTTGGCATCTAGCTATTTTTGTATTTCAAAAAAAAAATGTTACTGATATGGTGGGATTATGATGATTTAAATTTTTCTTAAAATTCTTTGCTTTAGTCTAGAGTGGGATGTAATTTTGCATTTCATCTATCTTGAAATATTTGAGATCTTTGTAGGTCCAAGAAAATACATCTATGCATTTTGTGAGAATATTAATCTAAGCTTATTTTCCTTTTGGAGTACAAGATCTACCAATATTGACCATCTTAAGCTCTTCTTATGTGCCTAAGTTAACCTATTATACTGTTAAAGAGGAATTATCACCATAATATTTTTTCTTTTTTAGGAACTGATCATGCTTATCAAATATTTCTTCTAAGGAAACCAATCCATTATGAATTTTATTTCTTTTCAATTGAATCATGCCCTGATTAGAAATTGACTTAGATTTAGATGTACTTGTAGCATCTATTGTGGTTTGATGTGGCTTGAATTACTTCCTTAAAAATAAGAACCTTCAAAGTTGTCTTCTTGTTCCAAAAATAAAGCTATATATTTATCATCATTGAATACTTGCCACTGCTCAACATTGTCAAGTACTTTAGGTCAGTAGATCAATTCAACTTTATAATCAGCTTCTCTAAAGATTGTAGGCAACTACTCAAGCCTAAGAAAAGATGCAATGGAAACTAGCGAGTCTAGTCTATAATTATGATCTCAAGGAATTAAAATAATAGAAAAGGTAAAAAAATCAAAATTAGCACTTATAAATCCATCACAATAATTCTTTAGTTTGTCCTATTTTACTTGATATTGTCCCCTAATTTGTCTCACTATAAGTTCTATGTCTCCTTGTGCTATTAAAAAATTTATTCCTTTTTACTTAGCTTTCTTGAGACCCAATAGGAGTGCTTTATACTCAGCTATATTTTTCATATTTTCAAACATAAATTTGTAAGAATATGGATATACATCACTATCAAGACAAATTAACACTACTCCTACACTTGAACCAAAAAAACTATAGCTACCATAAAATTTTAGCATCCATAGCTTATTTTCTTCTAGGTTTTCTTTTTCTTTTTTGATCTCTATACCTGATTCAAGGAGATGCACCCCATGGTCTGATTCTTTAAAGATCATTCCAAATGTGACTAAAATGTCTACTACCAGCATTCCATATGTGATTGGAATGTCTACTACCAGAAATGTGATTTTTAGTATTTCTTCTTAGAAGGTTGCTAAAACAACTTGAGCATCCTTGATCTATCGAATTAATTATACTTATATTTCCATTGATTAACACTTTCCTATGGATTTGGTCAAGGTGATGCCAAGAGCATTAGCCACTTTAGCTGGCATGACATTATGAGAAGCTCCTAAATCTAGAATATAATTGCTTAACTTATAAACATTAATCAAGAAGGACACATAAAATGGATCAATCCTTTTAGAAGTGGAGGTAAGTGCTGACATTAAGTTATTCTAAGGAGGCATTGGTTTTGGAATAGGTAGGATGACTTTATAAGCATATGAGGCACTACTTGATCCCCTACTTTGGACATATTTAACTAGCCTATTTAGCTGATTAGGGTATAACCTTAAATACTCAACTTCTTACATCTAAATTTTGGTCTTTTTTATGTGGTCAATTATATCAAAAGTAGGAATTGGTGTATGTAAGAAAGGGTTACCTTTTTCATTAACAACTGGCTTATGAATATGAGGAACTGAAGACTGATGTTTTTCTTTAAGAGTAAAAGAAGAAGGTAAAGGGCTACCTCTTTTGAGAATACTTAAGAATTAGATAAATCTTTCCTTTTTTATAGTTCTTTTCCTTTTTCTTGTTCTTTTACTGATTTATCTTCATCTTGTTGTTGTTGTGTCTAAGGTCTTGTGAATACTACATAAGATTTATTGTGATCTTCTCAAACCATTTCTTCATTATCAATTTATGATTTGTATTCCAAGTAATAGTTTGAGTTGGTATCACCAGTAGGATCCACAAAATTCTCTTCATTTAACTTTTGATCAACATCTTCAAATATTTGATCTTCCTCATTCATCTTAGCATTATTACTTAGAACATATTCAATTTTTAACCTTTGTGAAGGGCCATATAATTATTGAAATTTCTTGTAGGAGCATTTCTTTGAGAAGCACCATGATTGCCTTGAGTAATCTATCTCTTGACTTGAAGCAAGTCATTAGCCAACCTCGTAAATAAGGGGTTAGTAGTCTGGGAGATGAATGTAGTAGAGGTTTATCCTTTGAAAAGTATCTTGTTAATATTTCTAACCATAACCAAATTATCTTCAACTTTAGTTGCAATATTTTGGGCCACTACTAGATTAGATGGTCATGCTCTTCTTAATTGATAGTTGACTTCTAGAAGTTATGCATTGATGGAAAAACACTTCTGATTATCTATTGTGGGAAATGTAGTTCAAGGAGTTCTGTAGAGGAGTCTAATGAATTTTGATATGAATTAGTTCATTTAGTTCCTTCTTCAGTTGGGTTAGTTGTGTGAGCAGAATATGGGCATCCTGTATAGCTTTAAATATTTTTTTAAATTTCTCATGCATAGTAGCCTAATTGTTCATGGTACCTGGAGCTAAATGGTAAAACCATTCTACTACTATATCATGTAATGTTTCTACAAAGAGTCTAATAAAGACATCCTCATGTCCAAATTTTATCACTCCACATGCTACAAATAAAGCACCCAAGTCCTCATTTAGATTCTACTTCCCATAACTATTAAATTCAAGAAAACTTTTCCTTCATAATTTAGGCAAATCATGAAAAGGGGGAGTTAAATTTAGAGGGCCAAGGGATGGTTCCCATGAAATAAGGTTTGGTAATGCCATTCTTCTAGGTGAAAGAAGTTGTACATTGGCTAACTATATAATTTTGTAAGAAATATGTTGATGATGATGAGCTAGAGAGATTACTTCTATAATAGGAGAGAGACTTGCCCTTCTAGTTCTGGTTTGAACTATAAAATTGAAATTAAAATTCTCTTAAAACTCAAAAAAATTGTTTGCCTATCCTTGTGGTCCCCTCATTCTATTGAAAGGTCGATTTAACAATTTTTAAAGTAAAGGCTATATATATATATATATATATATATATATATATAAGTATCACACTCAAAAAATATTTTTAGGACTTAAACAACAAGTTTACTCAACATGTATTAATTTGGGAGATAAAGTGAAGGTAAACTAAACTTAAACATGATGATGAGGTAGATAGTGATACATTAACTTAAGCCAAGATAGGATAACCTTAGGTCTGATCATTAGGATAAATGTGACCTATATCATGCAACATTTTTAAACTAGTGCTTTTAAATTTAGACAGTGGGAAACCAAAAATTGGATGCAAAAGATAACTTAGCTTAAATGGTCTATAACAATAGTGAAAAATCAACAAATTTTTTTCCCCAATGGAGTCACCAAAAAAATTAAATTACTCTCATTAAGTATCTAAATAGTCATGGGATTGGATCCCCTTCACTTAATGGTGAATCTCCCATTTTATTTTCTTACCTTTTCTAATTACTTACAACGTATGGCCATTTAATATAGTAACAAGTTTTATGCAGAGTCATTTTGACTAGGGTATTACTTTAATCACAATGTTCATGAACCATAACAAAGTGATTTTATATTAAGAAACCATTTTTAGAAATTTTAAGAAAAGGATGAAAAAGAAATTTACAGGAAAAGAAAATGAAGTTGTAACACCTTATAAAGAGATAATTTGTAAATCTCAATAGATAGTTATTTAGAGTCTATTATTTCCTTGTAAACATATAAGTAAAATAGAATTCTAATTTTTTTCTAAAATAATAATTAAGAAAGATACGTATTAAATTCGTATAAAAGATAACACAAATTTTACCATTTTATCTTCATAGAATACATGAGATGATTCCTCAAGACACAAAGTTCTTCAAAAAATAGATCTTCTTTCTCATTCACTTTCAATTCAATACATACAAAGTAATCCACTTATTCCAAACACAAAGTTTTGAATTTCATAAATTCTTTGTACCAAAATTTCTTCTACTCTTTTTGAAAATTACCCTCTCTCTAACATGTAGGACAACACTTTAATTTATATCCTTTTAGAAAACTAATTTCACTAGGAGACAAATTATTTAAAATCCCTTCAATTTCATTAGAAATAAAGGTGGTTGAGTAAATTTCTCCTTGATTTTATCTCTCATCGCTAATAGTACCTTGTAACAAGTGGTGGCTTTTCATTATCCTATTTGAATCAAATACAAACTCTTTGCATTCACCATTGAAATAGCCTCAAGTAATTTGGTTTTACAAAACAACTTGAAGAAATGACACTTGGATGAATTACTTATTTTACAATGATGACTTACTGAAACAAAGAACTAAGAATAAAATCAAGAAAGAAGAAGAAAATAATAGAATAATTTGCTTAATCTAAATCATGCACTTGATTCTTGCACTTTTCCCTATATTCAATGTGCTTGGACAGTATCTATTACATAATTGCATCATTAGGATTTGCATGTGCTTGCCTTTCTATCTCAAATCTAAGCATATCATTCTCTATCCTCTTGCAATGTGACTTGAATTTTTTGATCCTTGGCCTAAATGTTTTCACGTCCAGTTGACATTTGATAAAATTAGTGATAGACTCATAGGTGAATGAAGTTGTTACTTTTTCTATCACCTATTGGCATTGATTATATAATTGCTTTGAAGGTCTAAGAACATCATTTGACTAGAAACTTGTTAAACCATATAATGAATCCTATAAATTTATTTTGAATTCTCTTCCCTCTTTGGATATAGAGTTCATTTCTTCAACCATTACAATGAAAATATTCATTCTAAAGGTCAAGAGATAGTCTGTTTGCTTAATTTTTATCACTAATCCATCTGGACTTATATTTTCTTCATTCAAGACTTTTTCACTCCGATTAATAATGGTTTTTATGCTTTATTTTTGTACCTCATTAATTCCATTTTCATTTTAAATTTAATGTACTACTAATTTAGTTTATTTTTCCTTACCATTAATATTACTCAATACATTAGGAGCAAGTGGCATGAGCTTCTAAACTTTCTTACCAATCTTCTCAATTAGTTACTCAAATACCTTTTCTCTATTTTGAATTTCCTCTACCTCTCTTATCACTTATCGCTTAATAGGTTCTCCATAATTAATTACTTATTATAGAATAGACTTAACCACTTTGGCTATTATTTCACATAGTTGTGTATTTTGTGCTTTCAACTTTGCCTTAGATCCTTTTTCTTCTTCCAAATTATTAAAAAAAGAATTAATGAGAGTATAACTATCTTAGTTTAATCTCTCCATGGTCACTTCACCTATAGATATTCTTGAAATTATCATGTCAGTTGGAGTGACTTCGGCTTTGCTCTTTCCCTGTGGTAGAACTGACACTTCTACCTAGAGGATTCGGTAAGTAACTTTGAAGTTACTCTGGCAGACTTTGGTTTCTTCCCTTTCATATCTATTCTAATAAATAGTTGAAAATCAATATCCTCAAGATTAATCACTTCTCTAGCCCTAGGAGCAGATTACGTGGCTAACCAAGTTGGGAAATCTGATGGAGTATAAATGCCTTCATGTAGGACCACTTCTTGTTGATCATTTCTCACTACAAGCTTTTTAGAATGATTTTATTGGACATTAGTTTCTAAATTTTTTTCTTCTTTTTTAGTTACTGATACAAATATTTCCTTCACAACCTTCTCCTTTATTGCTACTTCTTTTTCATTTGCTTCTACAACTCTTTCTTGAGTCATTTCCTTAGGCTCAGGATCCTTCTTAGCAGTTTTCTTTTCTAAAGGAAGCAGTGCTAAAGATTGAGGTGAGGCTGATAGAGGAGATGAGTAATCTTGAGGAATGGGTTCTTTATGAGTAATAGTATGAGTTTTTAGAAGAGGTTTGAGTTTTAATAAACCCATGGGAGAAGATGGAATGGAAAATAGAATAGGAGAGGAAATGTGATTGGAGGGAATGGGAGGAGTGGGAGTAACTAATAGTGAGAAAGGGGTAATTGGTTGATTTGATGAATCCTTAACTACTGAGAAACTATTATCTAAATTTATCTTGAGTTTTATATTTTTTGCATATACCTGACTACTTTCTCCTTGTACTATCTCCTCCCTTTTTTGCCCAACCTTTATAGTCTCACTGACCAATCCTTTCATACAATATACTTTGTTGAGAAGCTAGGTGTAACTCTTTTCTAAAATATTAGAAGTTGTTTATAAAATTGTTTGATTTTGATTATCTCCAAAGACAATTGTTTCTATGGGAACACTATCTCCTCTAGCTACATGGAAAGTGTCACAGAGAACCACTCCATCATCCTCTAAGTCATCAAGAATTATAGCTAAGTCAAAAGAATGAATTTGTGAAACTGTTAGCCTATTGTTATCCCTTCTTCTGACTTCAAACTCATCTCTACAATCTATCCAATAATCCTATAACATTGTAATATGCATACACTCAAGTGAAACTATATTTTTGGCTACACCTTTGCAATCAAATTTAACACTTACATCAAAATCAATTTGGTTATAATGGTGATACATCTCCTTCTACATGTTTCTATCCTTATGGATGGTTGGACAATGATATTTGCCAATAAAAATAGGGAAATTAACTACCACCTTATGAGATTTTGATTGTAAATCATGTAGTTCAACTAACTACCTACTCATTTCTATCAAGATCCACGTATCACTAGGATACCTTGGTAGTTTAACAAGTACATCCAAAAACCCACCTACTCTGAGATAAGTGAAATAAAGATATTGGATGAAGATACATCCATATATAGAGATTTCATTCCATGCATTATTTGACGCCATTCCATGATTAAGAGGAATATTGAGTTTGTAGATGATCTCATAGAAAAATCCATCATTCACTATAATATAATGTTCAAAGTATTGTGAAATCACTAGCTAAGGGTAGTACTCATAAAATGGAATTGATGACAATGTACCCTTTGATTTTAATCTTGAAAATGATCCACTAGAGGTAGTTATGTAGAGAAGGTATGAAATCATCTTGAAATCAAGTGTTTGCAACACATTTTCTAGTTATTGATCTATGGTGTTACTAATTAATATTTCCCAATTAACCTTTGAGGAACCATTTATGCTATCAATGGTCCTAATGAAAGCATACATGCAAGGAGAGAAACATTTTTTATTCTTCTCACCATTGATCCTACATAATAATTGGATGATATAATCAATCTCATACACAAAATCTGACCTCACAATTTGTTTTAGAAACCTTGAGGCTTGTTTGTACTTCATCAAGTAATAGTTATTCATTATCTTGATGCACTCATTAGTTTTATTTTCCCATTGATTTGTGACTTTATCCATGGTTAAGTCGATCACCTTGGGTGGTGTTGGGATATTAAAATATTAGTTGATGTATTGGACATAAAACCTTATGATTACATTCTAGAGGCATCTCTTATAGTTATAGTTAAGGAATCATAGTATTTGACACAAGTCAGCACAAACTTAGGGAGTTGTGTTGAACTAGGGAAAGTTGTTGCTTGAATGATTCCAATGTTTACGATAGCATGCGTCAGTGAGGTTTTTAATAAAACTTTGGATTTCTCCAACAACTCAATTACTAACACATGACCCATGTCTGTATCACTAATTTTAGTGTATTTTGAGACAATATTAGATTCTATTGGGTATCCTTTATTTTCATACTTCATCCTTGGTTTTCAGATACTAACCTTCTTAGCCTTTACTTTTCCATTCTTGCTTAGTTATAGTTCCTCTTCTAAAGCTAAATTATAAGCTTATTTAATTATTATGACCTATTATTATATATCTTCCTTTGATCTTCCCAAGCCTTCTAATCTAGACATTTATTCTTCTTTACCCTAAATATTAAGATGGGTACTTTTGTATACTTACTGAATGATGCGACTGGTTTAAAAGGTTTGAGAAAGTACTTAACTTCTTGCCTCTGAGATACCTTTAAACAATTTTAAGAATCTATATTTGAAAAATATTTAGAAAAACTAAGTCTTTATCATTTTATGTAATAGAATCTCAAAAACTTGAGTGGGTCATAACTAGGCAAATTTGGGTTTCATATATGGCAAAATCTTGGGTTTTTTATTACTCACAACTTTGGGTTTTCTATCACTCACAACTTTGGGTTTTATATTACTCACAATTTTGGGTTTTCTATTACTCAGCACTTTGGGTTTTGTATTGGTAGTAACTAGTCACAAAAAACCCAATGTAAGTATGGAGGCAAGGAAAAACCAACAAATTTTGGATTAGTAGTTTTTAAGTTTTTTAAAGATTAAGACTTTTAGAATCTCAATGAGTAATAAAAATGGTATAAAAAACCAAAGTAATATGATTTAGGAAAACTAAAAGGGTTTGGGAGTTTCAACTATTAGGTTTTGCAAAGTACTAAGATTTTTAGAGGTCCTTGGCACGTTTTTTTTTTTAATAAGGTCATAATTACAAACATGAATGATGACAATCTCATACTAGGAAGGTAGAGTGAAAAACATAAAAATGATTTAATAGAAAAACAAATAATGGTGGAAAAGTAAATATGTAAATCAAAATAATGAGAAAGATAAAAATAGAAAATAATTAAAACTATGAGTAAAGTGATGTAATTACCGCAAACACAAATGTGTTTTGATGAATTTGCTCAAAATCACTCCAAAAGACCAAATGACATGACTCAGAGTTTGTAGTTATGGTTACTAGATGAAATGACTAAGGATTATATATAAATGCCAACACATTAATGAAAATTGAGGGATGACACGTCATCTTTGACCCTTTGCAAATTGAGGTTTTGGAATTACTTTATTTAATTTGGTGAATAATGTAAAGTAATTGGCGAAACTTGAGTTGGTCTTTAATAATAGTTCAAGGTCAGGAAACTATATCACTTTTACTTGAGAAATGAATGCTAGTAAAGCAAAGTTAGAAACCCAAATTGCATTGGGGAATGTTAATCAAGATTTTTGGACTACTTAACTTGATCTTGGTGAACACAGTAAAGTAGTTTGGAAACTCTGGTTTGGTCTAGAATAAGTATCTCAAGTTTTTTGGGTTACTTAAATTAATTCTAGGTAATTAAAGAAATATAATAAACTTAATTTACTCTATATGTAGATAAGTAAATTTGACTTCATACATATTATTTAAAAGTGATGAATAGATGGATTTTCAATCTTTTGGAGTAATTAGGAACAAATGAGGAGGTAAGCAATCTAGTACAATAACTAGTAGAACTAAAAATTCTTTATTCATAAAACTAACTCAATAAGTACAACTAACTCTTAAAGGATAAACACAAAAATTTTAAGGGGAATCCCAAAATTGGAAGTGTAAAATTTTTGGGACACCAGTAGGTAAAACTACATGGTGAGAAAAAGCCTATAAAAACACCCCCTTAAGTGTATCTTAGGTGGTTAGAATAATTGGGTGTTAAATCAAAGTCCTATTTAGGGACCCAAGTACATATCAAATAGAAAACTAATAAATACCTAGAGAAGAGGCTAAAACTACCTATAGTAGAGATTGTAAAATGACCAAGGTCTATGACGAGATCCTCTACCTAAACACTAAAGAAGCTCCATCCATGTCACAAAATGTTTATTCCATTCCAAAAGGGAATAATATGATATGTGTTCTGAAATTATACCCATTCCATAATAGAATATGAAGGTATTAGTATTATGATCTCTAAATATGGTCCAAATCTAAAGTATGGCATACTAGAAATATTTGCATAAGAACTAAAGGTAATTTTACTAAAATAGACCTATAAGAAGAAGAACATGGAAAATTCAATGAAATAATGTCCATGTAAAGTGTGGATCATGGCTCATACTCTCTTGAAACTAAAATAGAGACTATAGATAAAGCTACAGATCTATAAGATAATTATCTATAGGGAGAGATGAGTATCCAATGCTCTCAATAGGTGTACTATCATTGTCAATGAAGATGAGATTATCCTATGAAGAAAAAATCTATGATAGCTCTTGAAGAGAAACATCCTATATAGGAATGAATTTAGAATCTTAAATGGTAAAGTTAAGGTCAAGAATAATATTATCCCATAGTGGTGGATCGACATAAGGAAGAGCATTGTCCATCAAGAAAGTGTCATCACAAGAAATAGAAGTAGGATGAGAGATTACAATAGTATCCAAAGAGATAGTATGAAGAGAAGGATGAGGATTCATATAAATCTTAGAAGGATCTCTTAAAAGAGACTGAATAATGATCCAAATAGTGTAGGGACACTATGTATTCTCCACATGGCAATGAATATCTATTGAAACATATATTAGTAGGTGACAAAGAACCTTGTCACAAGTTGTATCCCATGTATTATATCAATTCAAGTAAGTACGTTCATGAATATATCTATATAGGAATATAGTATGATTCTATTTTGTAATTATTACTTATACAAATACCAAGAAGCATAGTTGGTCTTTCCAATATGAACCACTAATGTAGAATTAACTCTCCTCATCCAATATCTCTCAAGGTGAGCTGACATGACTGCAAGTAACCATACACACTCAATGTGATGGATGTTTAACTCAATTTAAAATGCATCCAAATAATGAATTTGTACAATAGTCACCAAATTCCATTGATATTACATAGGTTGGCACTTTCTAATTAAGTGTGTATATAGTCAACACATTTAAGTGCATATATAATAAACATATATACAAAAGTAACATAAGTATGAAAAATAGAATTAAAAAATCAACCCCCTTAAAACTATAAAGACTCAAGTTTACAAGTCATGAGAATTGTACCAATGCTAAGAGATAAAAAAAATCACACTTTCAAAAAAATGGTGCCTAAAAAAGATCAATAGGTTAAAATTTATACATGTTTAGAGTTACAGATGACAAGGACAATCTCCAATTTGAAAAATCTAAAAAAATTAGGTGTGAGAAAGTTGGGTTGGGTGTTAAGGTTAATACCCCACTAGTAAGAATAAAAATTTAAGCCCTCCTCATGTGATTATACCATATGACCAAGGGAGTAAGACCATTTTAAGTGATCTCCCTCCTCCTTTTGATTATTGTGATTGATTTGGGGGTGATATCACTCAAAAATACCTCCATTTTTTAAATGAATAGTACCATAATTCATGTGATTAAATTTGATGATCTCTTGAACATCAAAAATAGAAGTAGAATGTGGGAATAAATATATGTTTGATTAGATGAATGGTGGAGCTTGTGAGGTGTTCAAGTAGTGAAAAAATCTTGGGACATGTTTGGGCATAGTCTAGAGTTTAACTAGTACCTATGTAGGGTACAAAACTCATAGGTTAGATAGGTTATAACACCTATGAGGTGATCAAGTAGTTGGTAAAACTTGGGGCATGTTTGGGCATGGGGTAGAGTTTAACTAGTTCCTATATAGGGGGAAAATTAAAAGTGGAGATAACCATAATGTGTTCAATTAGGAGACAAAATGTGGGATGTGTATAGGCATGGGCTAGAGTCTAATTGGTACCTATTATAGGTGAATTTTACACCCTTGTAGAGGGTTCTTCAAGATCTCTCCAATTAAGCTACATAATGGTAACAACCTCAGGCTATGGGTACCCTATGGTGAGGTTAAACCTTTGACGAAGGTCAGCTTCCTCTTAAAGGATCACTTAAACTAATGATATTGTTTGGAAAAGGGTTATAAAGGGGTAAATTGGGATCTTAATAAATATAACAAGGTGATTCACCAAATTAAGTGACAACTCACATAATCATGAAGAATACACTAACGAATCTTAAGATAATGCTAGCTCACACAATCTCATAAACTAGCTAATTGCATAAATATTTCATGAACTTAGATCAAGAAGTAATGAATGAAATAAGGAGTAATTCTAAGACTCACACCAATATTATATTAATGGAAAAAATAATACAAATCCAAACCTGTAACTAATTTGAAAATACCTGAAAATAGAAAAAAAAAAACAAGGGCAATGGACATGGAAGATTTTCCTTCACAATGCCATCATGTACAAGCTTACCAAATGTGGTTTAGAGGCAAGAGAGAGGTAAATAATGTATTTATTTATTCAAGAGGTCTTTCAAAAAAAATTATAGGGTCAAGCCTTATCAAATGATGTTGTCTTTCTATTTAATATTAGAGAGTCCTTGAGAGAGTCAAAAAATCTTAAAGAGTTTGCCAAGTGGAAGAAAATAAGAGATATAGGAGGAAGGGAAGGAGAGAAAGAGAGAACACCATCAAGAATTAATTAATGAGCTACCACTATTGTTTAATTAATTCTCAACCACATTTTGATCTAATCAGGACTAATCCATCATAGATAGATCAAGCTTCATTTATCCCAATAGCCTTTGAAATCTTTCATTAGCTGAGAAACATACTGAAAGAAAAGAATGTGTTTAGGAAGATGAGTCATGGTCTTGCTAAGAATAAAAACCCTTAGAGCCCATTTGAATATCTATTAAATGTTCCAACTAAATTCTCCAACCACTAGATCTTCATCTTGGGATTCTACACCATCTTCCACTTGACTTGCATTATAAGGATAGAATCCTCGTATTTTTAGATTTGATAGGGCCACGACTATATCTATTTTAAATGGATGTAAGTAATTACTTGTCAAGGATATGACCTTGGTGAAGGATAGAAACTCATTTATGTCCCATATCTACCCCATACTTAATTATTTGATCATAGGTCCTGCTATAGATGAAAATAAATCCATTTATTGGTTTTACTATAGTCATCATGTTAATGAAAACCCTATAAGATACATAGCCTTATTCTTGAAATATATTAGGTTTAAATAAAAATATTCTACCTTTAAACCCTATAGAAGCTGAGAACTCATTATATGCACATATATTATTTAAAGAGCAATGATCACAATCATGAAATAATACTACAACCCCAAAAAATGGGCCCTGTATGTTCTACATCTTTAAACCAAAGGTCATGATTAAGCTTTAATGGTGATAAAAATTCAACATTAATAGTCTTAATTATATGAATATGTCCTATTCTAAATGGTGCTTAAATGAACTATAATGGCAACACAGGCCATTTAAAATGTTTTCTTTGGTTCAATCTAGGTCTTATTCATTCTCCATTTGAAGACTCTTGGCTTTGACTTTTATTGATAGCCATTGATCTTGATCCAAGTTTCTAGATTATGAAATTTCTTAATATTTCATGAATTTTGTGGGTCTTGAAATTAATCCCCATCTAGTTCTTACACTCATTCCACATGGTGGCCTCACTTTCAACTTTAGGTTATTTACTCTTTGACTTTAATCAAAAAATTTTACATGTTTTGAACATGTACCATTGATTTGCTCAAGAGTGAACCCCAATCATGGTAGTTCAAAAATCCATGTTTATCTTCAAGATTCATTGACTTATTGACCTATCACTCACCATTGATATTCATTTATATAATTTAATGCACATTGTAGATCTACTTGGGCCCATTGACTTCATTATCTCCCGTATGTTATAGATATTTATTCATACAATTGAGATCATGACAACTGTTGATCCCTCATTCAACCTTAGGATTATTTGAAATATTTGAATTCAAATGGATACTTCTTATGGAGTAAACTTGATGTCCTCATACACATCCCATTATTATAGTTAAAATTCTAAGGCTTATATCTTCAGATGGAAAACTCATCAAGATACCAAATTTTCAAATGATATTTATGGCATGTAAAACATAATTTTCATGTGATCCTTTACCTTTGAGAGGTTTCTTGAGCATAATTATTAAATGAAGAAGTGAACTAGCTTGTTCATGTTTTCATGATGTGTCATGATGATCTGGTTACTCTAAGATTGTGTTAATCATCCTTTGATATGTCAAATCTTGCAAGAGTCTTTGAGACCTTGTGAAAGCATGTTTCATGCCCTCTAAATGATATGAACACCATGTAGACCCACTAAAAACCCTTCACTTGTAATTCTAGACCTAATTCCAAGATATTTTATCATTCATTCAATAAGAAATTTGTTTATCTTCTCACTCTACTCCAAGACATCTAGAACATTTATCTATTTAGGTAATGTTTTTTATGTAAGATAAAATTGGCCAAAATTTTTGGTGACGTCTTGGGATTGCATACCTACTATGCAAGAGACTAGTGTCTATAGTTTATTTATTAGGCATGGAGTCTCAAGTATTTTATCTCATTTTATCATGAAAATGATACAAGGTTTCCCCTTTGTATAAGATTTATCTTGAAGTAAAAAGACAAAAGAAACAAAAACACTTGTGCCCAAGGAACTTATCAAAAGTAACACACAACAGAAATAACTGTGCATAGGGTACTTAGAGGAAAACATGAAAAACTAATCTCACATATACATTATTATACAATAGATTCAAAATCTTCTAATAATAAGGATTAAAATGAATTATATAGAATGGGATGGGTAATAGCTCTCCATCCAGATGGGTGAGTTGAAAAGCATTATGTTTTTTGCATGGTTGAATTAAATAAAGGCTATTCCATAAGTTGTCAAACCTAGTATGGTTGCCTATCTTGGCCTTATTTATATCCCACTTGAGGACTAGGTGTCCTTATTTGAAATCCCTTATCATGGCTATCTTAACAAAGGATTTATTAACCTAAACTTGATGTGACTCTAATGTCTTCATTACAAGGTGCTTGGTTAATTCTTGCCATGAGCTCTGACATCCTCATGTTCATAAGTTCATACCATCAACTCAAGACGATGGGCTAAATCCATGGTGAGAAATTCAAGAGAGATGGTAAGTTTGTATTTCGTCCCATATATTAGAACGTATGGTTATTTTATAATGGTAACATTGGGAGTCACTATGTCATCCCATAGGGTTGTCTTTAGCTTTTTGTGCCACAATCTGTGGTTCTCTTCCATATTCCTCTTGATAATCCTTATCAAGTTATTATTTTTAGACTCTACCAGTCTATTACATTGGTGGTAGTAACTAGAGGATATGATAAGGTAGATTCCCAACTAAAGTTTCTATTCATTTGTCCTCATGCCAATAAATGCTAGAACATTATCTAAAATTATTATGGTTGTTACACCAAACCTAGTCACTATGTCATCATAAAAGTCCAACATTATTATTTCATTAGATTTTTTGAGGTAAATTAATTCCACCCACATAATGAAGTAGCTAGTAGTAGTGAACACCCATTTTTAGCCTCCAATGGAAGGTGTGTTGATAATTCCTATGAAGTTCAAACTCCACTACATGAAGGGTTTCTCTACTTGAATTGGGTTGAGAGGAAGGGCTGAGAATATTTTTTTCCTACAAAGAAAGCATGATTTTTGCATTTTATGACCCATGCATAGGAATCCTTAGAAATAATGGTTCAATAATAACTAAATATAATCACTTTTGTTGTTTTATTTCTTATAATAAAATGTGCTCTTTTGGGTCCATTATGAAATTGATCCAAGAGCCTTGACACTTCATTATCATCAATGCATCTAAGAATCACTCCATTGAGGTCCTTATTAGATAAGAGTCCATAAATAAATTCTTAACTTATTGAGTGAAATATAGAATACCTTGTCTTTGATCTTTCCATACCAAGAAGACACTCACCTATAACCAAGAAATGTGTCATCTCCTGGAGCTAGCTAGTGTGAGGTGGAGGTGCATCTATTTTTGAGTTATCATATGTCACCAAGACCACTTATTTATCATCTTAGAGATAATAAAACATATTATCACGTAATAATTTGACTCTTACTATATTATTTACCTTGATCTCCATGTTATACTTCATGACTTTGGTAATCCATCTAGCCCTCTTCTCATTCAAGTCCTTGTTGAACAGAAAGTCCCTCACTCTAGAATGAGACACCATAAGATGAATCCTATTGTTAGAGATAATTTTTATAATATTTTTGAGGCTTATCATATCTTCAAGAACTTTCTTTTCTACAAAAGTGTATCTTGCCTCATATCCTTCTAGCACTTGACTAAAAAATGCAATTGGTTGCTCAATCCCTCCACCATTCTTCTACATCAACATAGTTGATATATTATCAACATTGGTAAAGGTGTAAAATATTAAATCCCTTGATAAATTAGGATTCATGAGTAAGGGTTCTTTGGAAATGGCCTACTTGATAGCCTAAAATGTTGCCTTACCTTCATTTGGCCAAGTGAACACTTGATTCTTGTTTAACATGGTAGTTTTGGGCTTGACCAAGTCAAAAAAACTACGTATAAATATTTTCACAAAGTTTATTATCCCAAGGAAGATCTGGAGTCCCTTCTTGTGCTTGATAAAGGATATGGCCAACATGTTACTTATTCTATCAAAATTAATGGCTAATCCCTATTTAGAGATAATATGTCCCAAGAGTTTCCATTCATGAATAACAAACAAATTTTTATGGGATTTAAAGAGATCCCATACTCTATGCATCCTTTGAAGATTAATCTTTAGTGATCTAAGTGTTCACTAGCCTTCTTGGAGAAAATTGTGATGTCATCTAAGTAGACAAGCACGATCTGATTTAAAAATCCTTAGAAATCCATGTCCATTACTTTTTGAAAGGATGTCCTAGAATTTGACATGCCAAGAATCATTTTATGACAAGAATATGTGCCCCAATTTATTGTGAAGGTAGTCTTATATTGATCTTCTTCTCTTACTAGTACTCAAAAATATTATCCTAAATACCCTTCTTCTCTTGGTTATATCCTAAATACCATCCAAAAAGGAGAAACTTTCTAAACCAATAACTATTTGAATAAGTTGTCCCATGGATGGTAAGGTGTAATAATCTTGTAAAGAAACCCTATTAAAATCCATGAAGTCAACACATAATCTGATATGTCCATTCCTTTTTATTATAGGTGTTAAGTTGGATACACATGAGGAGTGATTAATGGGAAAAATGATCTTGGACTCAATAAATTATGACAATTCTTTCCTCATAAGCTCTTCAATTTTGGGGTTGATAGACCTTTGCTTTTTCCTAATAGGCTTGGCATTAGCCTCCAATTCTATAGATTTTTGGGATAACTTAGGATCAAAACCTCTCAATTCACTTTATTCCAAAGCAAAGATGTCTACAAATTATTTACAAAGATCAAATAAATTATACCCTTCAGCTATAGTGCTTACCTTCTTAAGCTTAAGGAGATTGTCTTCAAGGATAAGGACTCTTTCATAGTTATCTTCATTAGTTGACATCACTACCTTATATTTCCTCTTATGGTATCCTTCATTTAAAACACCTCAAAGGTTGAATAACCCTTTACAAATATTAGACCTTAGTAGAACAATTTTATATTCATAGTGATGTTGAAACTTATCTTGGTTTGATGAGGAAAACTCTATTTCCTACTACAAGAAATAATCAATATGCTTGTCATTATCAAAGAAATTCCAATGCGATTAATTATATGAAACTAATGGTATTACCACCACTTTAACATATGGATAAAAAAAAATTCCTTTTCAAATTGATGTGGATATCAAATTGAGCTCCCACAGTTTCCATCCTATTAGCATGTTGATTATGGTTTCTTGGCACTATTTGGATGTTAAAGGCGTCAAAGTCCTCAATTAGGTCCCACACTCTATGTTTTTAGGATATAATCAAGGGATTATTTATGATATTATAGCCTCTAACTTTATTTACTATCTCCAAACACTTGTATTTGCTTGATTCCTCCCTTACTATCCCACTGAAGGCCATGGATAAGGCCCTCATACTCTACTACATTAGAAGAGAAACTTAATTAGAACATGTAAGAAGAGAAATATTTATAATTTTAGGGGGATACCAACATCACACATGTACCTACCCCATGTTTTCTACTTAAACCATCATAATAATTTCAATAAACCATTATCATCTTCTTATGACCTAATGAGGGATGGAATGGATTCAATCTCTTCATGTAAGAAATAAACACCCATGTCTGTTTCTTCAATTCCATCTAAAGGATTGATTAGTTTACTATCACTCAAAAACTCATCCAAGAACATGTCATCTATTTCTTTAGGATGAGTGTTTAGTTACTTACCAATAAGGTGGTCATCTTCATCTAGGATGGTGTAGTTGATGTTTGAGCTATTAAGCCCATAAGGTTCTATGTGAAATTGATCAATAGGCTTAGATTTAATGGATACCTTTGTCCCATAACCTATTATAAAATCCATATAGGAATAATATCGTACTATATAACCCCTAATATTTGTTATGAAGTCTTTAGATAAGCATAGATCAGAATGAGGAAGAACATCTAGAATCAACACATCGTGAGCAATTAAAACACTAAGACAAGCATGTAAGGTCATGTTTAGACCTTTGATGATGCTGATTGGTTTGGTGGAAGATCCATCATGATGAAAAAATCCCTTAGATTGGGGTTTATTTTTTAGGCTAAGTTAATCTACAATCAACTTTAGCATAACCCTAGTGCTTGCTACACTATCTACCATGAAATTATGAACCAAGGATTCACCAATGATCACATAAATGTAGAAAGGAGGGAGATTGACCACCCTAATTGACTGCCCTTCATTAGGTTCTTTGGTTACATTATTGATAACTAAATTTTGTTTTCTTGGTGGTTTCTTAGAAACATTGATGTTTATCAATCCTTCTTGAAGGATATCCACCTAACTAGGCATAGACAACATGTCCCACATTAGCACACTCACATTGGAATTTTTCCTTTATTACAAAATTTTGATAGGTAAAACACCAACCTTTGGTTGTGCTTTGGGAGCCAAAAATATACTTTAAACTTGTGATTTTTGGGGAATAAAAACATTGATCTCATTTTGATTCCTTAGAGCTATTGAAACCTTTGGAGTAATAGTAGGTTCACTTGGATTTGATATTAAATCCGTAGTTGTAGGGGTCTCTTTGACTACTTCATGGCTACCATTCATGTTTCTTCTATTGAGCTTTTTATTATCTACCATTGGAATATATGCTTGGCTAGAACTAGCCTATTGATTGAGTGCATAACACTCTTCTTACTCATAGTTTACCATTATATCACCCAATTGGGTTGGACCTTCATTAGATCCTTGACCTTTTTGAGGCTCTTCTAGTTTTAATATCATAGGTACCTTTACACTTTGAGCCATAAGAGCTTGATTGTACCCATAATTAGTAGCCTACTACCATTGATCATTGAAGACCTGATTAATGTTAGTTTTTGGGATAATGGAATGACCAAAAGATTTATTCCAAGCCATGGTACCCTCACATTCTTGAGAAATATTATTCTAAGTAAGGACCAAAGTTTTGGAAGTGATTGTAGAATTTGGGTGATAGTTATTTTACCAAGCTAAGTGAGGCTACCCTTGTCCTTGACTTTGACCTTGGCCTTAGAAATTTCCCTTGTATGGTGGCCTATTCACTTGATAAGATTACTACTAAGGCTGATACAGAGCTTGATAAGGTCTATCAAATTGGGCTTGTTTCCTCTTTACATTTATTGATTCATTTCCCAAGGATTAGAACATGTTCTTAATCTCTTCAAAGTTATTATGTTCTTGGGAGTCATTAGATTAACTAGTTGAAGCCTTTTTTTACTTAGGTGTAGGTATGGAAATAAGTGTTGGCATAAGACAAATGGAAGCAAATGAAGGAATAGAAATAGGAAATGGTTGAATTTTGGGGAATAAATGCATTAGTGATCTAGGTGTAAGCTTGTTAGCTTGTACAAGATAATTTTTTGCTCTTATTGCCACCTCATAAGTATTTGGTAGTGTGTTACCTCCCATAAACTAAATGATTAATAAAATATCACTATTAAGGGCTTTAAAATAGTAAAGTAAACCAAAGTTTGGAGTAAGCCTAACAAAGATCAAAATTCTATCCTAGGTCTTTTGAAATCTTGTGTTGAAATCTTGCATAACCTCATGAGGAGCCCTCTTGATTGTGTTAAGTTACTCTACAAGTGAAAAATGGTCACTTTTATCTTCAAATATATTTCATGATGTATCCCATAACTAATCCCATGATGTGATAGAGTTGGTATCAAGGCTTTTATATCGGTCCAAGGCTTTACCTTTGAAAGAGATGGATAATAACCCAATAGATACATTCTCTTCATTGATATTATGAATGTTGCAAAAATTAGCTACATCTATGAAGTGTTCAAAAGGGGTTATATATTGATCTCATGTAAAATAAGGGACACTTTTAAGATTTTAAAATGGAATAGGATCATAATTTGGGATGTCTAAAGGACTTTGACCATTGAAATCCATAAAAGGGAAATATCTAGGGGCTGCCATGGCCATGAAAGGGGCTAGAAAAGATCTTGTAGAAATAGACCTTGAAATTGGTTTAGGAGGAAAGTTGCCTATATATTGATGTATATTAGAAAATCCTAACCTTTTAAATAAGTTTAAAGGCAATTCAATAAATTTAAAATGAATACCTGTAGAAATTGATCTTGTAGTCACCTTTGGCATGAGATGTAATCACTACTCTACTTCAAGAATGATGAGTGTTATTCATAATCACTAGATATTGATGATTAGACACTTCGGCTTCTTATAATAGATAATGAATACTTGTAGTCACCATTTATGTTTGCACACATGCCACCAAAGTTTGATTGGATGAAGAGAACACCCAAAACTCTTCACTCATTGAACAATAAAAGGGTCCCATCAAGCATGCTAAAAACTATTGTAGTCAAAGTTTGCACCCTTGGAGAGGGTTATTTAGGATCTTTCCATCTAAGTTACAAAATGGGAACAATCTCATGCTTTAGATAACTTATGATGATGTTGAACATCTAGAGAAGGCTAGATTCCTTTTGATGGATCGTCTAAGCTAATGTTATGTTTGGAAAAGGGTTAGAAAGGGGGAAATAGGGTTCTTAAGAAAACTAATAAGATGATACACAAAATTAAGTGAGAACTCACATAAGAATGAATAATACACTGATGAACATTAAGACAATGCTAGCTCACACAATATCATAAACTAGTTAATTGTATAAGGTTTTCATAATCTAGGCTCAAGAAGTAATGAATGAAATAAGGAGCAATTCTAAGACTCACACCAAGATTACATTAATGGTAGAAAGAACACAACTCTAGAATTGTAAAAAAATTAAAAATACCTAAAAATAAGTAATAAAGAAGGGAAATAGACATGAAAAAATCTCTTTTAAAATGCCATCATACACTAGCTTACTTTTGACCAAATTTGACATATAGTAAAATGAGGTCAACCCCTACTATTTCAAAATTTTTAAGAAATTTTTATAGGTCCTATGGGGTGCCATTATTGGTCTATTATCTTACTTAACCTTATTATTGTCCTTATCTAAGCTCACCATCCTTGAAATGGCCTATCAACTAAAGTCAAACTTGGTCAAACCTTGGTCAAAGGTATATTTTGTGTCAAATTGTCCTAATATGGAATTTATCATGTTTAAATGTGATCAAAAGTTGTAAAATAGTCATTTGTTATGTCTCATATGAAAAAGGTTCTTTTGTCTACCTTTTAGCCCATTAAATGACTTGTACTTACTTTTATGCCATATAATTTGACACCATGGTATCTTCAATGTGGGTCATGTCATGATCATGTCATTTGATAGTTATAAGTCAAGTTCATTAGGAAAGAAGTAGTTTTCCATAAAAAATAGGCCTTTTTCAACACCTATACCAACCTCTCAAGATATTTTTTAGCAAATAATGTGGTGGAATAACTCATCACCTCCACACAGGTCATATCCATGTTTATTTTTAATTTATTGCACAAAAAATATCTACAACTAATTTATCTTCTTTCTCCATTGGTTAGGTAAGGAAGGGAAAGTTCAAAAACTCACCATGAGAGGCAAAATTGGAGTTAAGGAAAATGATTCTATAGTAGTATATCCCTCTAAGTGTACTTCACATCCATAGCTATAAATTATAATCTTGTAGCTCCTCATTTATGAATGATTATTAATACTCAAGGAAACTTTTTATGCCTATTCAGCCTTCAGGGGGTCTCTTTTTGAATCTATTTCATTTTTATTTCTTCATATGGATGTGTTTATGTTTAATAGGTGTTTATACATGTTTTGAGACATCTCAATGTCCAAGAAAAGCCTCTTTTAGGTTTGTAGGTGCTCCAAACTAGCTTTCTTTCACTCACAACTACTTTAAATGTTTTGGAGGACATTTTCCATGTGGGAGGAGATCTTGAATTTTCAATTATATTAAATTAATGTATAAAAACTTCTTTCAATTAATGGCATTGTGATAAGTCAAGTTATATATCCCTTTAAATCAAATTACTTATGTTTTCCTTGCCCACTACCTAGTTTACTTATAATTTACTTCTCCAGGAGGTTTGTATAGATATTTTAATGATGAATGTATAGTGAAATTCATATTTTATATTCTATAATATCCCAAAGGTTCATAATTTTCATGTTTACTATTTTCTAATGAAACACAAGGTGAAGATTTCCCTTCAAATAATGGGCTGATTAATTTGGGTTCTCAGTCCCTAATTTTGGCAAAAGAGAGCTCCTAGGGCCATTTTGATATAACATAATGACATGAAAGAAATATATTCCAAAATACTTTTTTAGTTTCCATTATATCCATATCTACAAGTAATACTCATGCCATTTTTTAGACTAAATGGAGGAGTGGAAGATGAGTTTTGAGAAGCTCAAAAGTGACCAAAAACCACTAATTTTGGATAGTAATATCTATAGAGTATAGTTGAAAGTTGAGTTTATACTTAAATTTGATTAATTTAAGAAAATCCATCAAGTTTAAAATTTTAAAACTAATAGAAGGATAATTCATGGGTTGGTTTAACAAAATAAAAGGGTCAAGTTGATGTTTTTCCCTCCTTTGATCCATACATAGGCATAGGAGAGGCCAAACATAGTCATGGACAATGAGGTTGACATTTGTGAAGGTTGAGATTAGTTTATATATTTCAAGGTAATATAAGTGCCATTACATAAGGGTGAACTAAATTAAATTTAATAAAAACATAAATCATCATGACTTAAGCCTAGAAAGCACTTACAGGTAGCCCTAGTAACAAAACACAGTCAAGTCAATGTTATGGATAGTGAGTTTGGAATTTGAAGTTGAACTGGGTCTTGAATCCTTCAAGTGAAAATTAAATTTAAATGATCATTATATTACATAATATATTCCATGTAAAAAATACATACATCATGTAAAATTCCTCTATCTTTCTAAAATCCATCAAATAAGGGTAAAGTATGACTGTGATAGTCCAAGCAGGCATGGGTATCTTCCTTAAGGACTCCAAGCATGATTTGATTGTTTGAAGGTTTTATACATGAATTTAAGAATTAATAGAATATTATTACCTAATATTAGTATGATTCTGAGTCCACAAACATCAAATAAAGCTTCACCCATAACTTATAGTCAGGTCTATAGGGCTTGTCTCAGTCCTTAAGTGTAGAAGCCTAATCTTGAGACAAACGATAAACCAATAAAAAAATGCGAGTTAGACTTTAAAAATGGTAAGGTATACATATTAATTATATTTATAAAGTAAAATTAGGTTTTAATTATATTTCAAAATCAATAAATAAGTTATGATCACCTATAAGCATGCATAGAATAGGGCTCTCCACTCTTAGGCAGTCATAGGCCTCTTTGAGTTTCCAAGAGTAAAGAGATATTTTAGGAGAAAAAAAAGGATATATGCGGATTAAATATGTTATTAAAATTATTTAGGTTCCCTGACATTACCTAATCAATCCCAATTCAATCCCTTTCTTTTCCAAGTACATTCCATCCCTTACCCGCCTCAAACTATGTTTTTCCCAAAAGTCTACCTTGTAAACTTGGAGAGTTAGAGGACCAAATAGAGGAGATTGATGTTTAATAAAGTGTATGTGATATTTATCCTTAGTTTAAAGTGTATGTTAAATTTATTAGTATATAAAATATTTTGTGTATCACCTCTAGTAGAATAGGTTTACTTTTAGTTATTTTAACCCTTTTCATCCCCCCAAGTTGTTAGTAGTAGGAGTATGAGCTTAAATGATGCATCAATGGGATATATCCCCTAATATAGATATTCACCTCATAATAAGGATACCCACATACCTAAGGTGGTTCAACTAACTCGCTTTAATGAGGAGAAGCTTGTCCCATTTCCTCATTCAGTGCATGTTCAAGTGACCATAATTTTTGGCATGCCCGGTGGGACTAGATGTCCTTTCCTTGAGAAGTTTTGGTGTTATTCTCAAGATATAATCCTTTAGAGGCAAATCACTAAGTACCAATGGTGACTCCAAGTACATATCTACTATTTGACCAGTCCATGTACACCAATTAAAGTTTTTTTTCTTGTTTTATACTCTTTTGTGAAGTGGTCCATGGGGAATTATGAGTTTGAGCTTGTTTTAATATAAGTTGAGGTGTTATGTATAGATTTGTCTCTTCCTCATAACTATGAACAAGTTTTTTTCCAACCTTGTCATGATCCCCATTAAGCATATGCTTCTAATGATCATCCTTATCAAGTTTGTGATCCATCTAGCTCACCTAACCCCTCTCAAATCCATTCCATTACTAGTTTCAAAAGAACTCTCCTTGGCTACCAAGAATACATGATAGACCTTGACACTAGACATGGTTGTGGTGAAATCATACCTATTGATTGTATTGAAAGTTTAAGGAATTCTTTGGAACAAATCAAGGAGTGGATACCTATAGAGGGGGATAATTGGCCAAATCTTACATATGAAATGCTTGATGTTTGTGGTTTGATATTCAATATAGAGGAGAGATTGATATTTTATGAACAAATTCTATCTTGGCAACATCAAAACTCCCATATTAATCTTTAATTGTACCATCCTTGCCTCTTCAAAATTTTAGACCAACCATGTTTCCTAATACTCCAAACCCATCATCTACTTCCCCAAGCTTCCATTCTTGGAAATCCATCCAAGAAAGTAGCCGAAAGAGAGGAAAACATCATGGTTTAGTAGGTTCATTTTTTGGGAGAGAATTTTGAGAGGGAGATATTAAAATTTGAAGCTCATATTGAAATGGAGTTTTAATTGGCCAATCATGCATTGATGTAGTCCATCATGGCAAGGGAAGGTAAACTATTTAAACCCAATTCTACAACTTACAATAAAATTTCCAATCCCAAGAAAACTACAAGTGTCCTAGACATATCTTTCACCCCTTCATTCCTTAAAACCACCTTACTTAGATGGAAATATGTGAAGATAGACAATGGGGAAAAGAACAAGTCATGTGTAAATGGAGAAGTTATTAGGGAAGAGAAATTTGGAGCCATTCATCACCCTCCCACCCCTCCCCAAGAGACCATTGAATCCATCCTTCCACCTCCTCCAATTGATCAAGGTTGCCTTCCTAATGTGGAGAATTGTCTTTCTACTTGGGAATCACCTTTGGCCAAGCTCCCTATTTTCAAAGTAAATAAGGATGATGTCATTAGGAGGGAGGCTGAGATTGAAATCTTAGATTGGATTGAAAATGAAGAAGGGCTAAATGATGGGGATGAGATGTCAGGTTTTGAGGATATGAAAGAAGATTCTCCTTGTGTTAGAAAATATTCCTTTGAAGAAGTTCTCTTGGACTCTAAAGAAGAAGAATAAATGGTCTTTTTAGTCTATCCTTTTCATGATCCAAGAAAGCCAAAGGATGATGACCTATGGAAAATATTTGAGATCATATGTAATGAAGTTGAAGATCCCAAAGAACCTACAAATCCCTTCACGCTGACAAGTCATGGAAAGCAAGAAGATGTGGCTCAAAAGGAGGGTATGTGGTAGATTTACATGAAAATGTTCCAAGAATATGTGGAGTATGAAAATACTAAGCTCATGAAAAAAAAATCTCAAGATGAGGGAAAGAAAATACATGTTGAAGAGCAACATCATGGAGAGAGCCTATATCATAATCAAGCAATCTATGATGATTTTAGGCCTTTTGGAAGTAACGTGGAACTTGTCTCTACATTCACTTATGTAGCCACCCCCAATAATATTCACTAATAATGCAATCAGTAAACACCTTAAAATGGTTATGATACAATGCTCCTTGAAAATTTTGAACAGATTATGAGAATGGAAAAGGATGATGAGATCCTTTAAGGAAAGATAAAATTGTAACAAGCTATTCCATACATGGATTTTCAGATTTGTGATGATAAGATGAAGGGAAAATAGTTTTAGGCATGATTTGAGGTTAAAGAGGAAATTAACTACCTTTATAATGCATGGGAGATGATTCCATTGGATCATGTACAAAATCAAAGAGCAAAGAGAAAGAGTCATCTAACACCCCATCTAAGAAGAAGCATACATGGCATCCTCACTCATCTAGTGATGAAGGAGACTTAAGATACTTCAATTTTGATCTAGAAAGGGAGACATCATCAAGGTGAATGTACATATTTGATTCCTTTTTGTTGTATCTTTTTTTCTCTAAGTGCTTAGTAGCACAAGTGTGTCTTTGTTTTGTGTTTTGTTGGGTCTTTTGTGTGTGTTGTTATTTATCTTTGTATGTTTTAGGTAATATTATTATCATGTTGGTATTTTCAAAGCCTGATCCTATTATTTATAGATGTAATCTAACTCCCTTGCCTAATGGATAGGATAAGCCTATTAGTCCTTAACAAAGACAAGAATGTTACCCCTAGGAGTTTTCAAATTATTTACCAAATCTGACTTCTATTCAAATGGGGTAAATCCCTACTATTTAAAAGTTTTGGATAAATTTTTATAGGTCCTATGTGTGCCATTTTTGGTCTATTATCTTACTTAACCTTGTCTTAGTCCTTGTCTAAGCTCACCCTCCTTGAAATGGCCTAGTCAGCTAAAATCAAACTTGGTCAAACCTTGGTCAAAGTTTCTCAATGGTACATTTTGTGTCAAATTGTCCTAACATGTAATTTATCATGTTTAAATGTAATCAAAAGTCATAAACTAGTCATTTATTGAGTCTCATGAAAAAGGGGTGTTTTGGCCACCTTTTAGCCTATAAAATGAGTTGAACTTACTTTTATGCTATAAAATTTTAAGTAAAGGTCAATTCCAATGTGGGTCATGTAAATATCATGTTAGTGGATAGCTATAAGTTAGGTTCATCAGGAAAGAAGTTGTTTTCCTTTAAAATAGGCATTTTTCAACACTTTTACAGCCTTCTCAAGCTCCTTTGTAGAAAAAAAGTGGTGGAGTGACTCTCCACCTCCCCACAGGTCATATACACTTTTTTTGTCATTTATTACACATAAAATTTCATCTAAAATTCATTTATCTTCTTTCTCCATTATCAAGGCAAGGAAGGCCAAGTTCAAACACTCAGCAGTAGAGCTGAAAGTGGAGTTAAGGAAAATTATTCTATAGGTGGATATCCCTATAAGTGAATTTCACATACATATTAATAAATTTAAATTTTGTGGATCCTCCTTTATGAATGATGGTTAACATTCTAGGCAGCTTTTTATGCATATTCAACCATGAGGGGGTCTCTTTTTGAATTTGTTTCAAGTTTTCTTGATTTGGATGGATGGGTTTATGTGTTTTTATGTTTTTTTATACATATCTATGGTTATTATTTTTCTAAAAATCTCAATGTCTAATAAAAGCCTCTTCTAGGATTGCAGGTGCTCCAAACTAGCTTTCTTTCACTCACAACTACTTCAAATGTTTTGGAGGACATTTTACACATGGGAGGAGATCTTGAATATTAAATGATCTTAGATTAATGTTTTAAAATTTATTTCAATGAATGGACATGTGAGAAGTCATGTTATATACCCCTTCAAAGTAAATGACCTATGTTTTCCCTACCCACTAATTGGTTTACTCACAGTCAACTTCTCCATGAGGTTCGTATGGATATTTTAATGATGAATGTGTGGTTAAATTAATGTTTGAGATGGTATAATATCCCAAAGGTTCATTATGCTCATTTTTATGAAGTTTTAATGTGAAATGAGGTGAATATTTCCCTTCAAACAATGGGCTGATTGATTTGGGTTCTCAGTCTCAACTTTTGGCAAACAAAGATCTTAAGGCATTTTTGATATAACATAATGACATGATAAAATGAAATTACAACATGTTTTTTTCCTTGAATCCATATCTACAATAGTTTCTCATTCCAAGTTTGAGACTAAATGGAGGAGTGGAAGATGAGTTTTGACAAGCTCAAAAGTGACCAAAATCCACTGATTTTGGACAATGATATCTATACAGTATAGTTGAAAGTTGAGTTTATATTTAAATTTGATGAATTTAGGTCATTACATCAAGTTTAAATCATTAAAAATAACTGAAAGATAATTCTTGGTTTGGTGTAATAAAATAAAAGGGTTAATTTGATATTTTGACCACTAATGCCCTCCTCTGGTCTGTACATAGGCTTGGGAGAGGCCAAACATAGTCATGGATAGTGAGGTTGAGGTTTGTTAAGGTTGATATTAGTTTATATATTTAAAGGTGATATAAGTTATAAGAGATAATTTTGACCTCAAGGAACTTTAATAAAAACCTAAATCATCATGACTCAATCCTAAAAGCACTTATATGTAGCCCTAGTCACAAACCATAGTCAACTAAAGGTTGTGTATATTGAGTTTGGAATTTTAAGTTGAACTAGGTCTTGAATCCTTTAAGTGACAAGTAAGGTTAAAATATAATTATATGACATAAAATATCCCATTTAAAACCTACATACATCATGTACAAGCTCTCTATCTTTGCAAAATACATCAAGCAGGGGTAAAGTATGACTGTGACAGTCTAAGCGAGTAGGGGTATCTTCCTTAAGGACCCCAAGCATGATTTGATTGTTTGAAGGTTTTATAGGTGATTTTAATAATTAATAAAAGCCTATTACATAATAGTATCATGAGGATGAGTCCATAATCATCAAATCAAGCTTAACCCATAACTTACAGTTAGGTCTACAGGGCTTGTTTTAGTCCTTAAGTGTAGGAGCCTAATATTGAGACTAGGGATAGACTAATGCAAATAGGTGAGTTAGCCTTATAAAATTGTAAGGTGTAAATATTAATGATATTTATAACATATAATTTGGTTTTAAGTTTATTTCAAAAGCATAAAACAAGCTAAAATCACCTACAACCATGCATAAAATAGGGTTCTCCTCTCATATGTAGTCATAGGCCTATTTGAGTTTTCAAGAAAAAAGAGATGTTTTAGGAGAAAAATGGATAGATATGGATTGAATAGGTTATTTTATTTATGTAGGGTCCCTGACATTCCCTAATCAAGCCCAAGGTAATCCATTTATTTTCTAAGTATAGTCCATCCCTTACCCACCTCAAACTATGCTTTTTCCCAAAAGTCTACCTTGCAAACTTGGAGAGTTGGACCAAATAGAGGAGATTGATGATAAATAAAGTGTATATGATATTTGTCCTTAGTTTTAAGTATATGTTAAAGTTATGAGTAGATAAAATATTTTGGTGCATCACCTCTAGTAGAATAGGTTTACTTTCAATTATTCTAACCCTTATCATCTCCCCAAGTTGTAAGTAGTTGGAGAATGATATTTAATAATGCATCAAGGGGAGATAGCACCTAATATAGAGATACACATCATAATAGGGATACCCATTGACCTAAGGTGGCCATTGTCTCAATTTAATGAGGAGAAGCTTGTTTCATCTCTTATTGGGTGCAAGTTCGAGAGAAAATAGTTGTTGGCATGCCTAATGGGACTAGAAGTCCTTTCCTTGAGAATTTTTGGTTTTATTCTAAAGATACCAACCTTTATATGAAACTCACTAAGCACAAATACTGACTCCAAGTACATATCTACTAGTTGAGCAGTGTAGGTAAACCAATTAAAGCTATTTTTCTTGTTTTATGCTCTTTTATAAAGTGATCCATGGAGAATTATGAGTTTGATCTTGTTCTAACACAAGTTGATGAGTTATATCTAGCTTTGCCTCTTCTTCTTAACTATGAACAAGTTCTTGGCCAACCTTGTCATGATCCCCATCAAGAATATGCTTCCAATGATCAAAATTATCAAGTTTGTGCTCCATCTACCTCTCCTAACTGCTCTCGAAGCCATTCCATTGCTAGTTTCAAAAGAACTCTCCTTGGTTATGAAGAATACATGTTATACCTTGACACTAGACATGGTTGTGGTGAAATCATACCTAGTGCTTATATTGAGAGTGTAAGGAATGCCTTGAAACAAATCAAGGAGTAGATACCTATAGAGGGGGATAATTGGCCAAATCTTACCTATGAAATTCTTGATGTTTATGGTTTTTATATTAATCTAGAGGAGAGATTGATATTTTATAAACAAATTCCATCTTGGTAACCTCAAAATTCCCCATATTCACCTTCAAGCGTGCCATCCTTACCTCTTAAAAATTCTAGTCCAACCATGTTTCATAATACCCCAAACCCCTCATGTACATCCCCAAGTTTACCTTCTTGGAAATCCATCCAAGAAAGCATCCCAAGGGAGGAGAACATCATGGTTATGTAGGGTCATTTGTTTGGAGAGAATTTTGAGAGGGAGAGAATGAAATTTTAAGCTCATCTTGAAATGGAGATTGAATTGGCCAATCAAGCCTTGAGGCAGTCCATCATGGTAGAGAAAGGTAAACTATCTAAACCCACTTCTCCAAATTGAAATCAAATTTCCAATGTCAAGAAAACTATAGGTTTGCTAAACATATCTTTCACCCCTTCATCAACCTCTTAATCCCATAAATATAGCATCGAACCCACCTTCCCTAGATGGAAAGATGTGATGGTAGCCCATGAGGAAAAGAGTGAGTCATGTTTAAATGGAGAAGTTGTTAGGGAAGAGAAATTTGGAGCCATTCATCACCCTCCCACCCCTCCTCAAGAGACCATTGAATCAATCCTTCCACCTCCTCCAACTGATCAAGGTTGCCTTCCTAACCTAGAGAATTGTATTGCTACTTGGGAATCCCCTTTGGCAAAGCTCCCTATTTTTGAAGTACCTAAGTTTGATGTCACTAGGAGGGAGGATGAGATTGAAATATCACAATGGATTGAATATGAATAGAGGTTTAATGATGATGTGGAGAGGTAATGTTTTGATGATATGAAAGAATATTCTCCTTATCTTAAAAAAGATGCATTGGAACAAATTATCTTAGACTCTAAAGAAGAAGAAGAAGAAATGGCCTTTTTTGTCTCTCCTTTTCCTGATCCAAGACAAGCAAAGGATGATGACCTATGGCAAAGATTTGATATTATATGTAATGAAGTTGAATCTGTCAAATAACCTACAAATCCCTTAGATTTGACTAGTCATGGAAATAAAGAAGATGTGGCTAAAAAGGAGGACAATTGGTAGATTTACATACAAGTGTTCCAAAAATATGAGGAGAATGAAAAGACTAAGCTCATGAACAAACAAGATCAAGAGGAGGGAATGAAAATACATATTGAGGAACAACAACATAGAGAGAGCCTAGATCATAATAGAGCAATATATGATGATTTTAGGCCTTTTGAAAGTAACTTGGATATTGTATCTACATCTAACTATGTATCCACCTCTAACAATATTCATGAAGAATGTAATTAAGAAACACCTTAAAATGGCTTTGATACAATGCTCCTTGAGGATTTTGAAGAGATTAAGAGAATGGAAAAGTATGATGAGATCCTTCAAGGAGAGATAAACTTGCAATAAGTTGTTCCATACATGGATTTTTAGATTTGTCATGATAAGATGAAGGGATAGTAGTTTTAGGAATGATTTGAGGTTCAAGAGGACCTTAAATACATTGGGAATGCATGGGAGATGAATCTATTGAATCATGTAAGAAATCAAACATCAAAGAGAAGGCAAGCGCCATCTAACACCTCATCTAATAAGAAGCATACCTGGCATCATCACTCATCTAGTGAGGAAGGAGACATAAGATACTTTCCTTTTGATCTAGGATGGGAGACATAATCAAGGTAGTTTTACATATTTTTTTCGTTTTTACTGTGTCTTTTTCCCCTAAGTGTTTAGTAGAACAAGTGTGTACTTATTTTGTGTTTTCTAAGGTATTTTATGTTTTGTTGAGTCTTTTGTATGCATTTTTATTTCCCTTTATGTGTTTGTGGTAATATTAATATCTTTTTGGTCTTTACAAAGTCTGATCATATTGTTTCTAGGTGTATTCTGACTCCCTTGCCCAATGGATAGGATAAGGCTACTAGTCCTTAACACAGGCAAGTATGTTACCCTTAGGAGTTACCAGATTGTTGACCAAATTTGCCTACTAGTCAAATGAGGTCAACCTATACTATTTCAAACTTATGGATAAAGTTTTATAGGTTTTATTTGTTGTCATTATTGGTCTATTATCTTACTTAACCTTGTCCTAGTCCTTGTCTAAGCTCACCCTCCTTGAAATGGCCTAGTCAACTAAATTCAAACCTAGTCAAACCCTTGTCAAAGTTAGTCAAAGGTATATTTCATGTCAAATTATACTAATATGTAATTTAACATGGTTCAATGTGATCACAAGTCATAAACTAGTCATTTATTGAGTCTCATATGAAAAAGGGTCTTTCGGTGACCTTTTGGCCTATTAAAAGACTTATACTTACTTTTATGCCATAAAATTTGACACAAAGGTCAATTTAAACTTAGGTCATGTCAATATCTTGGCACTAGATAGTTATAGGTTAGGTTCATGAGGCAAGAAGTAGTTTTCCTTACAAAATTGGCCTTTTCAACACTTGTATAGACTTTTTAAGATATTTTACAATAAAAACATGGTGGAGTGACTCTTAACATCCCCATAGGTCATATTCATGTTTTATTTTCGTTTATTGCACAAAAAAATGCATCTACAAGTCATTTCTCTTATTTCTCCATTGGCAAGCAAAGCAAGGACAAGTTCAAACACTCATCATGAGAGCTACAAGTGGAGTTCAGTAAATTGACTCTATAGGTGGATATCCCTCTAAGTTTAATTCATATCCATATCAATAACATTTAATTTGGTGGCTCCTTATTTAAAAACAATGGTTAACACTCCAGGCAGATTTTGATGCCTATTCAACCATGAGAGGGTCTCCTTTTGAATCTATTTCAAGTTTTCTTGATTTGAATGGATGGGTTTATGTGTCATAGGTATTTATACATGTTTCTAAAAAATATCCATGGTTATTATTGTTCTATAAATCTCAATGTCCAAGAAAAGCCTCATTTGGGTTTGTAGGTGCTCCAAACTAGTTTTCTTTCACTCACATCTACTTTAGATGTTTTAGAGGACATTTCACTTGTGGGAGGATATATTTAAGTGTTCAGTGATCTTGGATTAATGTATAAAAATTTATTTCAATGAATGGCCTTGTGAGAAGTCAAGTTAAATACTGCTTCAAAGTAAATTACCCATGTTTTCCTTGCCCACTACCTAGTTTACTCAAAGTCAGCTTCTCTAGGAGGTTTGTATAGATATTTTAATGATGTATGTATGGTGAAATTCATGTTTGAGATACTATCATATCCCAAAGGTTCATAATTTTCATTTTTATAAAGTTTGAATGCCACACAAGGTGAATATTTCCCTTCAAACAATGGGCTAATTGATTTGGGTTCTCAATCCCTAATTTTGGAAAACAAATATCCTAGGGCATTTTTGATATAACATAATGAAATGATAGAATTATATTCCAATATATTTATTTGGTTTTCCTTGTAGCCATATATACAAGTAATACTCATGCCATGTTCTAGAGTAAATGGAGGAGTGGAAGATGAGTTTTGATGAGCTCAAAAGTGACAAAAAACCACTAATTTTGGATAGTGATATCTATAGAGCATAGTTGAAAGTTGAGTTTATATTTGAATTTGATGAATTTAGTTCATTAAATCAAGTTGAAATAATTTAAACTAATCCAAGTAGCATTCGTAGGTAGTTATCATAAAATAAAAGGGTCAAGTTGATGTTTTGACCACTAATGCCCTCCTCTGGTCAATACACAGGCCTGCGAGAGGCTAAACATAGTCATAGATGGTGAGGTTGAGGTTTATGAAGGTTGAGCTTGGTTTATATATTTCAAGGTGATATAAGTTCCATGAGAGAATTTTTACCTCAAAGAATTTGAACAGAAACCTAAATCATCCTGATTTAAGCCTAAAATGCACTTATAGGCAACCTTAGTCTCAAAACATAGTCAATTTAGGGTTATGGATAATGAGTTTGGAATTTGAAGTTAAACTGGGTATAAATCCTTCAATTGCCAAATAAGGTAAAATGATCATGATATTACCTAAGAGATCCCATGTAAAACCTACATATATCATGGACAAGGCCTCTATCTTTCCAAAAGCCATTAAACAAGGGTAACGTATGATTGTGATAGTCCAAGCAAGTAGGGGTATCTTCCATAAGGACCCCAAGCATGATTTTATAGTTTGAAGGTTTTATAGGTGAAGTTAATCATCAATAATAGATTATTACCTAATAAGAGTATGAGGAGGAGTCCATAAACATTAAATCAAGCTTCACCCATAACTTACACTTAGGTCTATAGTGTTTATCTCAGTCCTTAAGGGTAGAAACCTAATCTTGATACTAGGGATAAAACAATGAAAATATGTGAGTTAGCCTTGGAAAATGGTAAGGTGGCCATATTAATTATATATATAATAGAAAAGGAGGTTTTAATTATATTTCAAAAGTATAAAATAAGCTAAATCACATATAGCCATGTAATAGGGCTCTCCTCTACTAGGCAGTCATAGACCTATTTGAGTTTCCAAGATCAAAGAGGTGTTTTAGGAGAAAAAAGGGATAGATATGGATTGAATAGGTTATTTAAATTATGTAGGGTCCCTAACATTCCCTAATCAATCCCAAGGCAGTCCATTTATTTTCCATGTATAGTCCATCCCTTACCCACATCAAACTATAATTTTCCCAAAAGTCTACCTTGTAAACATGGAGAGTTGGAGCACGAAATAGATAAGATTGATGTTGAATGAAGTGTATGTGATATTTTTCCTTAGAATAATGTGCATGTTTAAGGTATGAGTAGATAAAATATTTTGCTACATCACCTCTAGTAAAATAGGTTTACTTTCAGTTATTCGAACCCTTTTCAACCCCCCAAGTTGTTAGTAGTAGGAGTATGAGCTTCAATGATGCATCAAGGGGAGATATCCCCTAGTATATAGATCCACCTCCTAATAGGGATACTCACATCCCTGAGATGTTTCCATTGTCTCACCTAAACAAGGTGAAGCTTATCCCATCTCTTCATTGGGTGCAAGTTCAAGTTACAACACTTACTAAACATAGTTCAAAGCTAAGAGATATGTAAATAAAGTATTTATTTCTTAAAGGTATCTTTCATACAAATTTTGATAGGTTTTAAATTAGTAAATGATAGTCTCTTTCTCTTAAAAATTAGAGATTCCTTGAGAGAGTCAAATAATATGAGAGTCTACCATGTGGAAGCAAATAAGAGATATAGGAGAAAGGGGAAGAGAGAGAAATCATGCCATCAAGGAGAAATTAATGAGATACTAGTCATATTCAATTAATTCTCAACCACATTTTGATCCAATCAGGACTAATCCATCATAGACAGATTAACCTTCATTTATCCCAATAGCCTTTGAACTATTTCATTGGCTGAGAAACATACTAGAAGACAAGAATATTTTTAGGAGGATGAGTCATGCTATTGATAAGAAATAAAACCCTTAGAAACCCTTAAAAAATATATTAAATTATCCAACTACTTTCTCCAACCATCATATCTCCATCTTGGGATTCTATACCGTATTGCACTTCACTTGCATTATAAGGACAAAATCCTCATATCTTTAGACCTGACATAGCCATGACTATATCCATTTTAAATGAATGTAAGTACTTGTTTATAAAGAATAATAGCATGGAAAAGGATAGAAACTCATATGTGTCCCATATCTACCCCTTACCTCAATATCTGAGCATAGGTCCTACTATATATGAAAACCAATCCATTTATTAGTTTTTCTATAATCATTATGTTAATGAAAATACTATATTTTGTATATCCTTATTCTTGAAATACATTGGGTTTAAATAAATCTATTACACCTCTAAACCCTATGGAATCCAAGAAATCATTATATGCGTATATCATTTTTAAAGAGTAATAATCATAGTCGTGAAATAGTATTGTAACCCCCAAAAATGGGCCTTATAAGTTTTAAATCTTCAAACCAGAGGTCAAGAATAAGATTTAATGGTGACAAACTTTAACTTTGATAATCCTAACTATATGATTGTGTCTTATCCTTAATTTTTCTTGACTAAACTCTAATGGTAGTACATGCCCTTTGAAATATCTACCCTAGTTTGACGTGGGTCATATTTGTTTTCCATTTGAAGTCTCTTGGATTTGAATTTTATTGTTAGTCATTGATCTCAATCTATTTTTTATATTGTGACATTTATCAATCCCTATGAAATATATGGGTCCTATAATTAGTCCCCATCTAGTTCATATGTTTGCACCACATAGTGGTCTCACATTTAACCATAGGTTATTTACTCTTTGAATTTGATGCACATCATCGATCTACTTTTGAATGGTTCATGTGTGAACCATTTATTTTCTTAGGAGAGCACTATAATACTAACACTTGACAAATTTGTATTTATCCTCAAGATTAACTGACTTGTCGACCTCTCTCTTATCGATGATATTACTTTATATGATTAAATGTGTGTAATAGATATACTTGGGCTCATTTTATTCATTATCATCTATGAATCAAGCAACATGAGATCATGACACTTGTTTATTGATCATTTATCCTCAAGATTATTTAAAATATTTGGATTTGAATGGTTACTTGCTTTGGCTTAATCTAGATTTTCCTATGCATGTCCCATTTTGTTAGTTTAACTTTGAAGGCTTATATCTTGAGATGGAAAAATCATAAAGACGCCAAATTTCTAGAAGTTATTTATGACATGAAAAAAATAATTTTCATGTAATCATTTGGTTTTGAGAGGTTTCTTGAGCATACTTATAAAATGTAGAAGTGAAATGGATTTTTTATGTTTTCATGATGTGCCATGGTAGTTTGGTTGCTTTAGGCTTGTGCTAATCATCCTTTGATTTGTCAAAGATTCGAAAATTCTTTAAGACTTTTTTTAATCCTATTTCATGCTCTCTGAATGATATTAAAACCATGAATACCTACTTGAAACCATTCACTTATAATTCTAGACCTATTTCTAAGCTATTTGATTATTCATTTAATAGGAACTTTGCTCAGCTTCTCACTCCACTCTAGGACTTCCAAAACACTAATCTATTGAATTAAAGTTTTTTATGTAGGATAAAATTGGATAACATTACCTCTATAGGTGCCATAACTTGGAGGTGAAATGACTGAAAGCATATATGAGATGTTCAAGTAGTCAAAAAAAACATGGGGCATGTATTGGTATGGGGTGGAGTTTGAATTGTACCTATGTAGGGGTTATAATGTGAAGAATATTCTAGTAGGAGGAACCCAATAGGTGCTCATGTAAGGGATATAATCTAATAAGATCTCATGTAGGGATAGATCCCAATAGGTGATCATGAAAGATAAAATGCCTACTAATACCAAAACATCTGTCAAGGGGTTAAAATCAACTGAAGGTTATTAAAGGTTCTCAGGAGGTAGAAATCTTTGGTCATATTTATTCTTCTATTGAGAATAATTTACCAACCATAAAACTTGCCTATGAGGGTTGAGAAATTCTATTGAGTTTAAAAAATCTCCAAAATTTGAATTATTTACAATTTCCCGAACATTTCACAAAGGCTTATTTGGTTTTTTTATGAACACAAAAAAACCTATAAATGGTTTTTCCTCAAAGTGGTTGAAAGTATGTATTTTTTAAAAATTCAAAAAATATCCTTAAAACCTCCAAAAATGGGTAAAAATAGGTTGTAATGAATCTTGGTCATGTTCACAACCATTTTTTAGGGTTTTTACACATTCTATATTCAATAGTGTTATCCATTTTTTACTTTGAGACTCTAGGTATGTAGATTTGTATGGATTTTCAAGAAACCCCACCAAACCATAGAAAATTGAAATCAATTAAAATATCAAATAAGCTAGAATTCAATATATCAAAATCAAATGTATGGTATTCATCTACCTTTTTATCTCTAATAACATGTCATAGTGAGTTAGAATCAATGATCAAAATGGATAGGGTTAAATACATGAATTTGAATCTATATGAAGTAGTAAAATCTAAATAATAACTCAAAAAGGTACAATCTAGTCTTAAAAATAATTTTTTTAATTAACATTCATTAATTTACCAAAAAATACATAGGAAGGTACATTATATAGTGATGAATTAAGTCACTCAAAAATGTAATTAACTCAACTCATAATTGGAAAATGACTTAAAGTACATTTCTCTTAATGACCTATTTTTAACCTAAGCAAGTGAATTAGTCTATGTAGGTAAAACCACATAGTGGGAAAACCATTACACTAACATGTCCTAAATCAATCCTACATTTGCACGGTAAACCATGTAAGTATAATTGCTCCTTATTAATTTTAATATCTATAAATAGTCATATTTTACTATTTTTAGAGATATTAGTTGTATAAATTTAGAATACTTTTTTCTGAGTTTTATATTAATTATCCTAATAATAAGGTTAGTTCACCATCCTTATCTATAATATAATTGAATAGTCATTAACCCTAGATATACCCTTACTCAAATTTAGGGTTGAACATTGGATGAATCTGATGTGAATATTTTGGATGATTACTTAGACCTTCATTCATTCTTTATTTGAGCATACCTTAATCACCATCATACATAGTGTTATGATTGATAATAATGCTAGTGAAAATGTTTTCACCATGACATTACATATACAGTTTGGATATAAAAATTATGATTTACACCTTTAGACCAAAATGGTGAGAGCTTTTGATGGGACCTCATAAAATGTTCTTGGTGAGATTTACTTACCTTTACAGGTTGTCCTAACACATGTGGTCACTACTTTCTTAGTTATTCCACACACAAGAGTCTTATATGTGTTATTAGGATGACCTTGGACACATAAAATCTTTTAAGTACCTTCCATATTGCACATGTATATTAAATACATTCATACCAATAGCGTGGTCAGATTTCCTAGAATTTCATATGAACATTCACTTGAAGAAAAATGATTTATTCCAAGGTAGATAATTATGAAACCTATGAAGGCTAATCCTCCACAAGAGGTTAATTAATAGGAAATACCTTTTCTTAGGATTGTCATACTCATTATACCATTACATTAGAGATACATAATGGATTGCATAGAATCCTCATCAACTACTATGTAACATACTCAATTGTCGAGAACAACTAAACATTTTTATATTATTGCCATTTATGGTAAAATTTAGAGCACAAATTTATGGGTTATATTAAATAATACTCTTTTTATTACATATTAAATATCACCAAGTCCTATTAAACATACACAAAGCATTACAAAGCCCAAAAAATTAGATATTACAATTATACATACTCCTAAGCAGTACCACTAGTTTGATATGTCATATCCATTATTCATAGAATATTTAGATGAGAATACTTTAGAGGGGATGCTTATATATTATTTTACTTTACCAAAAAAATAAAAATTATATATTCCAAAAATACTAAAAACATTCAAAAAATTAAAAATACCAAAAAAATAGTATGTTCCTAGTTCTATTATTTTTTATGCATATGTTGTTTTCTTCATGTTAGTAGATGGTATATCATTATTTTAATTAAAAAAAAAAACGTTTCATGCTTAATTTGAGTGTAATATAAGTATACCCAAATACATGATATTTGTACATACAAATTTTGGAACTTCTCTCCATTCACATCATAAGCATGTTAGGGCAATCTGCTTCTTTGGTGATGATACTCCTAATTTACAATATACTATGATCACTTTCCATTATCATGTTTGAGATCATATAATTACACTTACTTATATCCATTCATATACCTTTCATAGTGTACTTTATATGCTATATAATTAACATTATTTACAAAGACATATGTTTAGGAACTAGTATGTTAGGTTCATGTTGGTTTCTTATATCTATCCTAATTATTTATTTTTATCACTTCCTTGAGTGTGTTATTTTTTTATATTAAATTTAATTGTATTGGTTTTTATATCATTTAAATATATTTCATATATTGTGTCCCTCGTGACTATGCCTAATTCTTTGGACATTTGAATATGTCATTCTATACTTTTTGGACACTTTACTAGGGCATGTGAATTTGGTTTTGGTCAATTTGAACATGCCCATTATATGGGGTTTTCTTGGACCATTATATTCTTTGAATTAATTTTTAGCACCCTTGTGTGTGCTTGTTTAAATTTTTATCTTGTATTATTAGTTTATATATGCTTCCATATTCTATATCGTGCTTTTTAGGACATAATGTGATCACATACTATCTAAAACATTTTTTTATCTACTTATAACTATTTCTCCAATATGCTACATGATCCATACACAAATTATATAATTATCTTATCCTTTTGATTTGAGGGCCATGGATTCCACACTTTCACATTTACATATTACATTTGGGGCATGCCAAAAAGGCATGACCTACACATTTATTCAATATTCAACATCTACATATTATCATGGGGGCATGTTCTTTTTATTATGGGTAAAATGAGGTTTTTATAATTAGGGATCTAGCCCTAAAAATGAAACATCAGACAAGGATTCATAAAACACAAATAATCATATGAGTCTGTAATAGCATAGAGAAAATAAAAAGTTTAATAAAAATAGAAAAAATATAATACTAAAATAGTAGAATAACAACTATAGTCTTTGGTTTCCAAAGGCCTCTTCTAAGTTGTTGGCCATTTTGTTCAACTCTATGTCTAACCTCAAATAAACCTAAGATGTTTGACCAAAATCCTTGTTTCACTCATCAAATTTAACGTTCTTGTTTATCTCACTACTTTGCATCACATTATACAAGAGAATCCCTAGATACTTAATTGATACAAGACTTTATTTCATGGATACTTGATTCATAACTACAAGAGTTTTATTATTTCCATTTATCTCTTTGTTTTGATGTTTAATTTTTTTGACCTGTTGCTTTAATGAAGTGTGTTCCCACATGAACCACCTCAGGATTGATTTCATAAGTTTTAGCTTGTCTTCAATTTTATAAATCATACTTTTGACCTTGAAAATTTCAACTACCTTATCCAACTTAGAGTTGAGGTTATTTTTACCTATAGAAACATCCACTTCAGGGAGAGGTCCATCTTCATTTTTTTTTCCCAATATTAACTTTATATTAACCCCAATCTTTATCCTCCATATCTAATAAGGTAACTAATGTCTTAAGTAAATTGAGGCCCTCAGTTTCAATCTCTTCATTAACTTTCTAGTTTTCCATTTGAAAGACCATAGAATAAATTCCACAATCTAGTTTCCTGCCTCTACCTAGCCCCTACCTCTTACCTCTTAAATTACTTCTTAACTTTAATTACATTTTCCCAATAAAATATCTTATTTAAATAGTTTAGGAAATCACCCATGTCTCTAATTCATACCCTAAAAGTATTTTTAGATAAAAAATATGATGCCTTGATGCATGGACTCTTTATTCTTTCACTTCTTAATATCCATAATGGATCTCTAAAGTGAGTGAAATACATAAAAGGGTAAGATGAGAGGAATGTGATGGAGAAAGTAATTAACAAAAATTAAATGAGACCATTGCACCACATTATTCCTACATCCTAGTGTAATGTACAAGATTAATTGCTTAGAAATTTCATCATACAGTCGACAAAACTCCTCCTTTACAAAACCATTGTACAAGGTAATGAGTTATTCTCCATCCATAAAATTTCTTGCCTTGGGCATGACCTCCACACTTATTCAATATTCAACATATATAGATTATAGTGGGTGAATGTTATGGAAAACATGCTATCCACATTTTCATAAATTATTATATTCTCTAGATTTAGTGGGGGGATTTCATATATACATGTCTTCCACACTTGCATTTATTTCAAATTCACTAAATTTCATAATTATATGATTGAGATATATATTTGTGGAATATTTGTATAAATTGATACATTATTATACTTAGATTTTAGATTGAGACATATATGAGGTGCATATCCCATGCAAAGGGACCTTAAAATTGTAAAATCAAATCTATTATTGGATATACAATAGTGATATGGATTATTATCATATCCTAGATGGACTGTTAGGTAATTTTATTGAGCCAATCTATTATAGTAATCCATTTACTTTTGGAAGGTTGAGTTTATTTAAAACTTAATATTACCAAAACTATAAGTTAGATTTGATTAAATAATATAAATTTACTAGACTTATAGGTTGGATTTTATTAAATTTTCCACTCTTGTTAGATATATATTTTGAGTTAATTAAATTTATCACCCTCACCATATCATGCACATAATTAGATTACATGATTGAGATGAATCAAGATCAATTAATGTGTTATAATTCAAATTTTAACCAGGGTTAGTGTAATGTGTCCTCAAATAGTTATATACATATGCACTTGTAGGTTCAAAAGTATCCTATTATTAACTTCAATGCTTCAGAATGAGGCATCATTTCAAATCAAATTGCCAAAAGGTAAGATGGTTGCATCAAATTGACAAGTGTGTAATCCGAACCTCACTTTCTTAATTTCACGAATTTCAAATTATTTAAATTTTAAATTTCATACACTAATTATATATTGTAAAATGATCTTGGTTTCAGTTTAGTCATCAATAAAACACTCAATATGTGCTCACACAAACACAAGGTGTTTTATACACACCCATGTTCGTATTTATTTCTTTTAAACTATAAATTTAATTATTAGATTAAATGGGGTGGGGATGTATATAATAAAATATGATATATGTATTAATTTAGTCATTTACATTTATCGAAAGGCTCATGTCAACTATCTCTTTGTGCCCACAACATATGCCATGAAATATTTATTTCATTAAATTTAAATATTTATTATACCTTTTACTACTACTATCTAAATTTATTAAATTTATATAAATTAGTACTATCTATTTCAAATTATATTTCATTAAATTTAAATATTTATTATACCTTTTACCATATCCACAACATATGCCATGAAATTCAAATATAGTTAACAAGTCATATAATGATCAACATAGAAGAAAGTAGTGTAAATATATTATATATCAAATTAAGGCCATGTGAACAATGTCATACACATTTAAACAGATATAAATGTTTTAAAAATAAACATATCAATCATAATTAAGGGTATATTCCCTAGCATATACTCTTCATCACTATCAACATCCATAAATCCATCACCTATAAAGGTAGATACACTAGGATCAAATTCATGGCCCCCTATATGAGAAAGCACACATACTCTCTCCTAAAAATCACCTAGCCACTACAATGTCTCTTTATGCTATTGCATCAAATAATCATAACAATCAATATGTATATCCATGATCTCATTAGAACTCTAGTCTAAGAAGTCCTATATATCTAGTTCCATTGGCAACTCCTCACACTCTAGTATGCCACCACAAATATCATAACTGGAAAAAATAATGGTGTATGTGTGCCAATAATATCATCAAACCTCTATACAAAAATATCACTGATTACATACATTGACACACTATGAGTAAGTGCCTAAATTTATTGATCTACCATACTCAACCACCCTTATTTACCTATACACATTTGAGATAATACACCAGTAGAAAAAAATATAAAACCTAATACTTTTATACCAAAAATCCAATACCAAAAATCAAATCTAAGATACTCACATGTGGATCTAATAAATGCCTCATCAAATGGTGTTAGTCTTGATGGATCATTTTATCCTCCATCACCACATATCTATCCACCACCACCATATGTTGTAATAATGACACCTAGAGATGTAACCACAATAAGGAAAATGTAGGGCATCGATCTCAAGCCCACTAATACACATACCCATCAATAGAACCCACATAATATCTTGCTACCATGATAACCATGGGTTCTCACTCATCACTTTTCCATGGGGATAAATATACAAAATGGGTGTTAGTATATCATGTGGTCTATGCCCACTTAATACCATGTGATGCCATGGATATGATTTTGATGGAATACCCTGCTTGATACATTCCAAGAAATGAATCAATTAATCACATGCTAAGATGAACTCTCTGTAACTTGTGACCGTGCTTTGACCACCCATCAAAATTAATATAAGGATGCCACACATATTGATTAGGAATAAGCCTATCCAACATATTTTGGTATTCCATCAAGGTATGAAATATACCATGAGGTAATACCCACTACTCATCAAATACATATGGGTGGGACCATCTAGGAAGGGGACCACCAACTGGCCTCGCTAATGTAATATCCTCATATACCCAAACATGAAACAAGGTAACCACACCAATACCACCATGATGAATTTCCATTGTAAACCTACATAAATATCTATACAATTTGGATAATATGATGTGATCCGAAGAGTATTTATTCCTACCTAACTCAATACGATAAACCACTTGGTACATATGATAAGAAATCTCAATTGTCCCACCATTCATATCTATGAATAATTTTAGTAATACATAGATTAAATTCTATATTCATATAACATCACCACTAATAATGTCATCAATTTGAATGATACTACTAGGCTTGGTCCTAGGATCCATCTAACCAATTATGTATACATGTAACCACTCAATATATTGGTGACTCTCATCACCAACATCTATCACCCTCTCACCCTTAACCAATAATCAAAAGATCTAATATACATCCTGTAGGATGATATTCATCTCACCTGTAGGGAGCTAGAATGTACATGCATCTAGGATCCACTTCTATTCTAGAGTGGTAAGGATGTGGATGTCATAAAAAATATTTCCCAAGTAGGCCACATGCCCTAATATTTTTAATCAATGATGGCCCAATAACTTGCATCTAAACCTAGCCCCATAAAATTATAATAGTATCATCCATGCCAAAACTCTTGAATATGCACATCCTTCTGCAACCAATAAAATAACACTAAAAACTTGTCAATAATCATTTTTTTTAGAAACAATATAAATATCAAATAAACTAATCATAAATGACAATGACACAATAATATATACCGGACATCTATGTTGGATGCTAACATCCATGTTGGACACATATATTGGATGGTATCATTTAGTAGTAGATAATTTCATAATTATCTCAATGAAAGCATCTAAGATGATAATGCAACCAGCTGATAGCCTACAAAATTAACAAAATATAAGATCAAAACATAAATTTTAGAAAAAATGAAATTATTAATAAATTTCCAAATAATTACTTATCATCTCAAAAAAGTCCTATCTATCTCAGGTAGTCTAGAGCATATCAAATCACAGAAGATAAAGAGTTATCCCAGATGAAATTATTTACCTCTAGGCTTAGAGCTCAAAATTAACAAAGATTACAAATTCAAATGTTTTAAAAATTCTATTCTAACCCACATAATATACCACTTTGACATAACTTGAAATGACCATATCTTGAACCCTAATTATCCAAATTTGAAACCACAAGTTATGTTGGGATCTAGATAATGACCCCTTCTACTTTATACCAAATTTGAAAAAAAATAAAGCATTTTAAAAAATAACTAATTTTTTATGACACAAATAACCTATGGCATTGTTGATACTATAAATATTAATATTCAAAATTTTTGGCTACAATATTACCAAAATATTACCATGTTAAGTGTTATAAAATGAATTTACCATTATTCCTTTTCTAAGGATACCAATAGTGGACACTATACTCTCTCCTCCTAAAGGGGGAATTTTAGTAGGGGCATGTTTACAAACATGTTATACGTAATCAAAAGACACTTGGCCTAGTTATTATATAAAATAAGGGCATGATTTGGAAGCATTGTCTATATATTCATCTAGTATGTGGTACTTATTTTAGCTTTCAGACTCAATGGGATAATTTTATATGGAAATGTATTTTGCATATTCACAATTATAATATTATAGTGGGGGCATGCTTGGGAAGGATGTTCTCTACAACTATTTAGTATTCATCATCTCTAGTTTATAATGGTGGCATGTTATAGAAAACATGTTATCCACATTGGTACTTATTATAGTTCTAGATTCCCTTATATCTAATGGGTTAATGATTCCAAATCATGTTCACCACACTTGCACAAATTTACAAATTATCAAAACATACATGATATCTGATCTAAATTCATATTTATGCAAAATCCTATACATTGCCACCATTTACTATACAAAGTTTCAACATGAGATATATCTAATGTGCACATGTTATAAAACATGTGCCTAGTATTTTAAAAATTCAAATCATATTCAAAATTACAAAACTTATATTTACTGATACCACAATATATTAACACCACAATTTAGCATTTATGGACTGTATTGAACCTTACCAATCTACAATAGTTGGTTCTTCTTTGTGTGATTATAATGATTAAATAGTCTAGCTTCATCAAGTTTTGTTGGTGTATTTGACTACATCACTCACCCTATAATGATCTATACATATACATATATTTTACACTTGATTTCTACTCATTGAGAAACAATACCCCTAATTATTGAAACACTACCCTTCCTATTATATATTTGGGGCATGATCACCTCCAAATTCTCTTTACTCTAGGTACAACATCACCATGGTGTAACACACTTTTACCATGTGTAGAATCGTTCATCTTCTTGGATAGAATATGGATTAGGTATCAAGTCCCCCTATCTACTTCTCCAATTTATAGCACTCTATAACCATATACTACATGACACATACATAAGTGTAATTTTTCTAGGATATTTATTTATGCTACTCTTTAGTATTGATTACATAAATATTATATATTTTGATTTATATTTTTTGGTGTAGACACCATAATTTTGTCAAGAAAACACAAGTAATATGTATTTTATGGCTCTTTCATAAAATGTTCTTGATGATTAATGAGAGTATTATTCACATGGTCAATTTGATCTTTTGATACATATTATGACTAATTTTCCCTATTATTTACACCCTCAATAATTTCATATCATCCCTTTTCTAGTCAAAAGGGTCCGTAGCCTATTTGTCCAAGTCACAACCCAATTTTATGCACACTAGACAATAACATAGTCTTATATAAGAGTGAATTGTACTATTGTACACTTCAGTACTATTGTCAAATGGTCATTTTTAACTTATTTCAAGGACCATCCTTTTAGTCCAATTTAATGATTTTAATTATATTTTTACCTTGTCTATCTATTAATAAGTGTTTCACATTGAAATATATATATATATATATATACACACACACACATATATATATATATATACAAACATATATATATACATATATATATATATATATATGTGTGTGTGTGTGTATATATATATGTATATATGTATATACATATATAATATATATATATATATATACATATATATACAAACATATATATATACAGATATATATATATGTATGTATATATGTATATACATATATATATACATATATATATATATATATATATATATATATATCTGTATATATATATGTTTGTATATATATATGTATATATATATATATGTATATATATATATGTATATATGTATATATATATGTATATATGTATATATATATGTATATATATATATATATTAATGAGGCATTATACATATATCACTTACTAATTTGATACATAATTACATAAAATTAGTCAATAATAAATCTCATCACTCTGTATATTTACTCTACATCACACAGATGTACACGATTGATAAAAAAAGACTAAGAGAAATTAATTATTGCATATCATGTGTATTGATTATGCACATTCCTTAAGGGAGAACTAAAATAAATTTAAATTCCATACCATTAGGGTTAATTTAGGTAGTATCCAAAATAATAGGGGCTCTAGGTTGTTCGATCTTAACATCCCACAGCCCATATTTTCCCCTTCTTTTAGAACTCTATTCCATTTTTATTTCATGTGTATAGGTATTCATTAGGTTTTTAAAGAAATAATAGAAAAAATTGGCATATAAAGATGATATGAAGTTGTTGAGGACACGTATAGGACCTAGGAATCCTCCTATAACATTCTTAATAAGTTTTAGGGTCTTATCCATAAAAGGAGACTAACATAGTTCCTTTTCCAATAATGCGCTATGATACCATCTCATTGAGATTAATATTGACATGAGGTAGGTTGAAATGTATTTTATGAATGAAAGGACTCCTGACTATTCTTCTAATCTTTTATATCCTTACCATCACCTAGTGATGCACATTTCACTATAGATATGTGGACTTTCTCCTTTACATTACTACTAAGGATAAATTAATTAAATTAGTAATTTATAATATCGATATATATTTACCCATTTAATATAGACCTTTAATAATATATGATTTACATATATTAATTCCTATAAAGTTAAATCATTTGGTGAACCTGACTTACTTCAAATATTGCTTAACAACCCTAATTCCTTTCTTAGGGTTTGACTTCTCTAGTATTGTGTAATAAATTAGGGTTTATAAAATTATAATTTTTACAAATCCTAATTGATCCATACCAGTCCTATATTAGGGTTTTTAATAATTTAATATTTTAAAATTTTGTATAAAAAACCTTCAAATCCTATACATGCATACTATGTTCTCACAAATTCAAATATTAGCCCTTAAGGTTTCAAGTCAATTTATAATTTTATGTATTTTGGAATGAATATTTAGTATATTTTTAAATATACTTATGTTGTATTATATTTTATTGATTTTTTTCTTATTGATCATTATTTACATTCTCTTTTGTGGTAAGTTTAAAATGATCTATAGGGAACCTCTTCCCACTCATCCAATTGACCATTTTTTTAACTTTTCACATAATTTTTAAAATTAATGGAAAAATTTTCAAAATTTTAGAGTAGCACATGATATTGAACATGATTTCATTTATAATGATGATGCTTATTATTATTATTATTATGGATAGGGTGATTACTATGATCATGATAATGAGGATAAAGTAGATGTATCTTCTACTAATTTTCCTCTCTCATAACCCACTTCTCAAAATCAACTTAAAAACATAATTTTAAAATATCCCCTTATATATAGATTTTTTTTGGAATAATATCCTATATTTTCGACCATGTTTACTACATCCTTATTCTAATTAAACTGATATAAGAGAAATAAAATTAATTTAGTTTTTCATGATTCAAGAAATATTATTCCTTCACATGATGTTCCTAACATATAAAAGGAAAATTTACTTTCTTCACTTTTCACAATTTAATTTGAAAAAGCATGTACAACTAATATTACACCTTATACATGTTTATAAACTAAGGTAGATGATATTGTGTTGTCACCTTATTTTACCTTTCAAGATTAAAATATGAATTCCATGAAAAATATAGATAATTCAAATATATCTAACCCTTCTCCTACATTTCATAATTTGTCAAATTAAAATATGATTTCTACTTCTTCTACCCTTGACTCCATTATTGAAAATAATGATAACATGTGCATACCACTCATAGCTAGTGAAGACACACATTACATTCAACCTACATATTATGATATACTGCATATGATTAGAAATCTAAAATATTATTATATTCTTTCTCTTAATGAGCATGAAAATGATAGTTCTTATTCCCTTAACTCTACAAGTGAAATAAATTCATATTTTGATGAAACTTGGAATAACAATGATTATTATGAATTTAGTGATGAAGGAATTGAGTCTAGTCCCCTCTCTACTTCACCCATCTCTCATGTCAAAAATTTTTTCTTATTAAATTCTAATTCAATAAATAATGTCTTAAGATAAAAATGTGTAAGTGTATACACATTTTTAGATTTTACATAGTTTACATTCACATGATAATAAGGTGTCTTATATTCCATTAGCATGTTATACTTCTTTAAAATTTAACAAAACAAGAGATACCAATGGATCTCCTCCACCCTTATTTAATAAAATAGAACCTATTCCAAATTTGAACCTCAATGAGGGTGATATATAATTTCCCTCTCACCAAGTCCAAGATATCACCCCTCTAAAGGTTATAATGAGCCAACTCACTATCTCTAATAATGCTCCATGAAATACTATGCGAATGGATATAATTAAAAATAAGATTTAGTGTTTAAATGAACTTATTAATGATGTTATCATACCTTCCCAATAGATAATATCATTAATTTATGTTGCGGTTACTTTACAATAAGTAAGTCATCTCACCTTAGTAAGTAAATAATACTACACTTTGGTTCATTCCAAACTATCCATGGAAATCCTATTCCATGGAAAACCATCAATTCAACACTATAAAATAAATTTTAGATACAAACATTACCTAGGTTCAATGTACATGGAGGTCCATACTAACATCTCAAATCCTATAGAAAGGGTATCACACATACCACTAGTAGTTTGGATTCTCCTATAGTTAATTACCATAAGTATAGAGGATGAGGCATTGAATTAGTTCCATAATTCACTCCCCAATAGTTCAATACATACATATGATTAATTATAATAAGTATTTATCATACATTATATTCATAATAAGGGACCTTGAATCACAGTAAGAGGTTACCTTCAATATACTAGGGTAAGTCACAACTAGTAAGTGATTACATTCTATGATTCAAATCATGTATGTGATAGTTAGTCTATAATCCAAACTATTTATAGGTATAATACATATTTACTAAAGGACTCATTTTTACTATTAAGGAGAAATTGTTATATGAGACATCAGTATCATTTCAACATCTATGCCATATAGCTATCACATTAAAAATGAATTTTGGACTAGTTGACACACATTCAAAGGTATATTTTTATTTATATCTCTCAAAACCATAGACAGAAAATATGGTAAAGCACTTAATCCATCTATGATTAATGAAAATGTGGTACTAAAACTACAAATCAAGGTACTCAACAAAGGCATAGAGCCACCTCACATATCATCTCCCATAATGAGTAGAGCATAGGACACCAATAGAGGGGCCATAAATATTATAGATAGAGAGAGTCCTCATGATATATTATTTAAATTATAATATGGTAGGAAGATCAAATTCATCCTACTCATCATCATATCATCATTTGACACATTATTTACTTATAATAAGAAATAAACCATATTTTAAATTATCATCAAACCAATAAACATTGGGATAATAATTATTGTCACTTAGAAATCATTTTGACTAGTGTGTTTATAGAGGCATTATAACAATCCAAAAATGGGGAATTTATATATCCTTCTCCGCATTCCCTTAGATCACATTACTCTATGACTGAGCTATCCTAGGATGTTGCTTTCAAGAAGCCATTGTATACTCATCGTATGAGCCATGTAGTTAATAGGATACCTAATTATGTGAGATATCATGCACTAATAAGTCATAAAATATGGAAACAAATTAAAAGAGATCAACCTAATTATATCATCATGGTAAAAAAAGGGGAAAAATTTTAACCACTAGTTTTAATATGATAACTAGTTAATATATTTGTAAGAGATAATTCACATGAGTAATTTTAGTATGATAGTCAGTTAATTTATTCACTATAGAGTCTATAAATATATTTATCACTAGTGCACCAAGATTTGTACTAGTTATCAAGTATATTTCTACACCTAAATATCATGAGTTGTATGGTTACTTCTTTACTCAACCATATATATTCAAATAGTATATGCCATAATAATAACATAAACACTAGAATAAAATATGATACTTCCATGTCACAAATACTAACAACTAACATTTTTAATCCTGTATTAATATCTACTCAACATATATATGAGAATCAAATAAATTATCATTACATAATAAATTATATGTATTTCCATGTCAACACACAAGTAAAAAAATAATCAAAACATCTAATAAAATAATTAATCCCACAATAATATTACCACATAACATGATGCCCATATATCTAAAAGTTTAATGTATATATAACTTACAAAAGTTTTATACAATGTTATATAAATCAGTTAATAATGGTATCTTGATCACCAAGATCCATCTCATCACCCTCACTCTAATTTTTATATCCACTAGAATTTGATTTACTTGAATCCTTTCTAAACTTAGATTGATACCTACACCTATGCTCTCTCTCTCTCTCTCTCTCTCTCTCTCTCTCTCTCTCTCTCTCTCTCTCTCTCTCTCTCTCTCTCTCTCTCTCTCTCTCTCTCTCTCTCTCTCTCTCTCTCTCTCTCTCTCTCTCTCTCTCTCTCTTACACACACACACACACCACTACTAGATCAACCATCACCAATATATACTCACACTATAGATGAATATAATCATCCACTATCTTATTAATTACCCCACCAAGACCATAAATTTTGGGCACAACTCACTTCTATATCTTGGCCTAAACTTCATCTCTATTTATTGCTCCCTAGCTATATGTTCTAGAGGAAAATGTTTATTGATTAAATAGGTGTACATGGATACCAACCAGCTTTATAGCTCATTAAACCAACCCATTAAACATGATATCATCATGAAAATATCATGTAAGTTCATGTAGTGCCTCCTCAATGATCATCTCATAATACTCATCATCCCTTACACCTATACACACTAGCATAGTACATTGCATGTCTACTCAATAAGCCAATACTAAACAAACCATGTTTATAAATCTATAATAACATCATACCCTCAACTGCTCAAATGGGCTCTAGATTTAGTGTTGTATACACCATAATTTGGTCAAGCAGCCACACATATCATTTATTTTCATAGTCCTTTCATAGGAGACTCTGACTAGAGAATATGAGCTTTATTCAAATTTAGCCAGGTCTTTCATTTTAGTCATCTTGGTCTTGTTACATGACGTAGACACTATTTTACCTATTCCCAATCATCCTAAACCTTTTAAACAATCATTCCACCTTAGCTAGGTCATATTTTCTATGTTTTTTCATCCCCCTTAATCCCTAGCTTTTAGGACAAGAGTGTTGGGATTGGATTACAACACTAAAACCTAGGTTGTCCAATTTTTAGTGCTCCTATCTAGGGTCAAATTGAGCCTTAATGATTAGTTTCTTATATTAGATGGGTCCTAGCTCCTTTCTTTTCTTCATCCCTAAGTTTTCCCTTAACCAAATGCAAATAAATATCGCAAATATAAAATAAAGAATCTCTTATATAAAGGAATACACAAGGCATTTTATATCTTGAAGTTACTACTTTGGCACATTAGACTTAATAAAAATTAGTCAATAGTATAACTTATCATTCCATATCACACATACACTTGCATTATTAATCAAAGATGGGCTAAGGTGAAAGTATTTCTTTCATCTATTGTGCATGTTAATTATGCACATTTCCTACAGGAGAGTTACATTTGATCTAAGACCCTATCTTGAGGGTTAATGTATGGAGCGATGAAGACAACATGGGTTCTAGATTGTGTGATCATTCTTCCCCTGACCCATTTTTCCCCCTTTTACTTTTGATGCATTTGTTTTTTCCATGTGTATAGATGAATACTAGGTTATGGGAGATTGAAATGGACCTACAACGAGCTCTATTAACTTCTATCCTCCAAAATTTAGTACACAAGATTACACTAACCTAGAAAACAAAACCCAAAAAGTTTAGATCCTTAGGACCAAAATAACAAAGGTGGAAAACAACACCAGTTCCACTCCAACCTAATTATGGAACTCCTATCCAATCATAAAACAAAGTTCAAATTTAGATTCTAGATAGTGTCCTAGTCTTGTATCTCAGTTTTTAGCCCTTGAATCATCCATTTCAACCCATTTTTAGATAATTTTACTTTTATTATTTATGAAAATTACATGAAAAAAGTATATATTTCACCATAATAAATTAGATTTTCCCCTTACTCTAGATCCCTTATTATTTTATAACTAAACATTGGGTTTCCCAAAAAAATAAAACATTTGGTGAACTTGATTTACTTCAACAAAATCTAAAGCCCTATTTACCCTAAGGGTTTCTCCTTCATTTTTTTCATGCAAATATTCAGTTTCAATTTTCTAATCTTTCTATTTATTTTTCAGCATTAATTCTATTCAAAACTATTTTTAGCATTTAAAATTATTGTGTAATTTTTAAAAATTCTTAAACCCTAGATTTACAAACTAGGTCATCAAACCCTAAAACTCCTTTACAAATTTTGGAAAAACATTTTGGAATATTTACAAATTATTTACTATCAAAAATAATTTCAATATTTCAACATTAGTAGTTAGTTTGCGAAAAAAATTAAATTTCTAATTTCTAATTTTTGTATAAATTTTCTTCATTTATTCTATTGAAAATTATTTTTAGAATTTAAAATTATAGCATAATTTTCAAAAAATTCTAAAACCCTAGTCCAAAACCTTGGATTTAAAAAATAGGTCCTTAAACCCCAAGTTTTCCTCCCTTAAAATTTTTATAAAAATACTTTGGAATATTTACAAATTATTTGGATAGTCAAAAGTATTTTCAAAATCTCTTTGTTCATAGTTATTTTTTTATTTATTTGATTAATAGTACTTTTCGATATTTTCTTTGGTTAAATAAATAAAATGGACACTAAGGCACTTCTTCCCTCTCATCTCATAGATCAATTTTTAATTTTTTTTTATAATTATGATAATGAATGGATAAATTTTCAAAATTACACATTAGCTAAAAATGTGGAAAATGATTTCATTTACAATTAGAATAACTACTATTATTGTAATGAGGAATATGATGATATATAGTACAAGTAGATGCATCTTATTCTATCAAGCCTATCTCTTTTATTCCCTCTTCTAAATAAAATAATTTGATAAATGAGAAAGTTACTTTTCACCCCATTCTCCTATGCACAATCCACTAAATAAACAAATTAGTCATACACTTCCAAGTGAACCACTTATTAGTGATAATTTCCTTCCATGTGAACTAACTCTCTCTCTCTCTCTCTCTCTCTCTCTCTCTCTCTCTCTCTCTCTCTCTCTCTCTCTCTCTCTAATTAAAATAATATAAACATAATAGAATCAAATTTCCATTTCATAGATCAAATAATACATCTCATGTTTAAATGAAAAATCTCTTTCTCTTACTTCTCACGAAATTAATGCATGTATTACATCCATGGATAACATAGATACACATGATATTATAATTTTAAATGATACTTTCTTGCATATTAGAAAATATTTAAATTCTTCTCTTACATGTCTCCCTAGCAATTATGGGAGTGATAATGAATATGATAGTGAACATGTAAATGAATTTGAAAATGAGAATGATTATGAAAAATATTCTGATGATGAAAATGCATAAAACAATGATGATTATTATGCACATAGTGAAGAAAAATATGAATCTCATGTTTCTAAATCTTTTCTCACTCCTCTCAAACATAACTCACTTCCAAATATTATTTGTACTTGTATGAATGATTATATTTAAAATAATACACAAGTTAATCCTAATGGCACATATTCTACTCAATTATAATATGATTTACTAAAACATAAACATACCAATGAATCCCACAAACCACCCGTCACTACAATAAAACAATGTTCTCACTCTTCACCTAAAGAGAATGTTAGCCCACATCCCTTTGGTAAGGTCCAAGTTATCATTACTCCCAAGGTTCAAGTGAGCATACCCCTCTTTATGATCCAATTACTAAATGTAGCATTCCCATGGTAAAAATTAACAATAAAATTCAATGATTAAATGAACCACTTCAAGATGCTAATGTACCATCCTAGGAGATTCTCTCTTTGATGCATGAAATTGGTGAATTACAACACCAAGTACATATCCTTACCTTGGAAAACAAGGACTATAAGTCTTGGATAGATGCAAATTATCTGCATGGTAGCCCAATTCCAAAAACATTCATAAAATATTCATTTCATAATCATTTCTAGATACCATCATTACCTCACTTTGATAGAACTAAATATCCACTTGTACACCTTCAAGCCTTTCGAAAGGATTTTCCATCTCATGCGAGTCCTTTAGTTGTACTCAAGTTATTCAAATAGACATTAGTGTGGGAAGCACAAATATGGTTCTTTCATCTACTCCCCATTGGCTATTTACACACATATGATGACTTAGAGGAAGAATTTCTTAGACATTACATAACAAATAGGGGCCCTCATGTCACATATGATAAACTCATAACTTTACATCAAAATAATTTAGAGCTAGTTAGTATTATATCTTATGATTCAAGAATCATAGTTAAGATTGATATACAAACTTAAAAATTTATATATTAAACATATATTTATTAAGGGGCTTTTGTGAACCTCTCTTTGATCATTTACTATATCAAACAAAGTCTTCTTTCAAGCACTTATGCTATATACTTATAGCTTTGGAAAATAAATTGGGATTGAATGAGGTAAATTTAGTTGATTGGGTTACTCTATATTAAATAGTAGTGTCTATAGCTCCTAGCATACAACATCCACCATGTCTTAAAGAAGATAGGAAACCCCAACCATAAAAATAACTAGTTAAGATCATAGAGCTAGTCTCTAGAGTATAACCTACAATATGAAATAGAAAGAATAACATAAATCCACCACTATAGTTTGATTCATAGTAGGATAGCCCATCTATAATATTATTAACACTCTTAAATAGGAGATTAATCACATTACCTTCTACTCATTAATGAGATCCACATCTCCTACAAAAATAGCCACATTGACCCTTGTGAAACTATCATCATCTCCATGGACACAAAGATAATGATTGTTATGGACTTAAATACTACATTCTTTGATGTGTTGATAATGGAATCATAACATTTACATAGGAGGCAATGAAATCTCTTCCATCATGGAACCAAAGACCTCATTCTTCCATGATTGAGTCATCCCAGGACATCACTTTATAGGAATCATCGATCACTCATCATGAGAGTAATGCAAGTTATAGGATAGAGCCTCATATGAGATCTCCTATTACACCTATTCAGAAGGTATGGAAATTAGTAAAGCAAGACTAGCCTAAATATTTCATTGTAGTCCAAGTGGTACATAGTGTAGTTACATAAACATATCTAGTAGAGTCACAGTCATTACAATAGAGTAATACTCATGAGAAATATTCACTATAGCCATATTTTATAGGTCATATCTCATATATATTATAGTTAAGATTAAATTAACCCACATCATAGAGTATTGTTCATGAGAAATATACACTACATCCTAAAAATTTAGGTCCTATCTCACGTAGCAATCCACTATAGTTAAGATTGAATGTTCTTGCATCATAGGTTTTAGTTTTAGATAAATCTATGGATCAGTCATACACATCACAATAAAGGTCATAAGGTATATAATTATGTACAAATGAGGCTTCTTCAAATCATAAAGGTTTAGTTCCACATCCAATAAAGCTACATATTTTACAATCTCCATGTCTAGTTATAACTAGTAGATAATAAATAGTATCAAATAAAGAGCATATTCCTATATAAAATGAGTAGTATTAACACTTGTTCAATTATCCAACAAGGTTCAAATAGTGATACAACACATAGTCATATAGGTTTTTAGTTCATAATCTTCACTTAGTAGGGCAATGATGGCACCAAAATTCTAGTTAGACTTTGTATTCTTGATCCACTCTCAGGGAAGTAATATACACATCATGTTATCTTACATCCCCACATACTAATAACTAACATTACTAATCCCCAATAACTATGCATTTCCAAAACTAGCCTATCAAAATCTAGATCCAAACAAATCCAATATACCAATATTAAACTAGCTCAATTTATCTCAATAATTCACCAATTATAAAATCAACAAATTTTGTTTTCTCATATATAATTACAAACTAAATAAAATTCTTTGATTACATATAAATTGAAATGCAAGCCTAGTATCACCTAAAATTATAAACAAATGTCAAATCAAATATCCCAAGTACCATTTTACCAAACATATGCAACCTCAACATCAATACCAGATCAACTACTTATAATCAACAAATTTTAATAAATACACTAATCTATTCCTAAATACATAACATAATATGCCTAAATAAAAAATAACCCAATATCCAATACATATAACCAAGTTTCCAAATACATATACATTATATCAAGATATAATCAATCATGAATGGGCATCATGCCCTCACTCTCAGTCTCACTCTCTCCTGTAGTACTAATCCCATAGTCTAGCCTCATACTCGATGTCGCCATACCTCTTCAAGATTTGGAATTCCTCATACAATTAAGTTCTCACTCCAACAACTAATTGCTCTCCTTAGACAATTCTACATATCACCTATACAAATCTATGTATTCATCCATAACACATGTACTCATCGATCCATAATCAAGTAGAGGCATCCCATGCCTATCTTGCTTAGATTTGAGCTCATCTTTCTCTCTCTCTCGCTACCTAACATATGTAGTTGTAGCTATAGTAACCCTATCAAAAAAATGAGCATAAACACTAGTTGTAACTATCACTCACTCTATCAAACCTTCCTCCATAACATCATTAGGAACATGCTATGTGAGATTTTAAAGTGTAGACTTAATAATGGTATCTCAAAATTAATCATCTCCACCTCCTCCCCCAGTACGTGATTGATCTTGAGCACCTTCCACTCCACTTACATGCAAAATTACAACACTGCATTAGAGATAAAATCTCAAAACAAACTAAAACATGGACAAACTTGAATAATAATTCAAATATAGTCAATGCTTACCTCCCATCATCTAGATCAAACTAGGGTCCTCATACTCAAGGGCATCCCCTCTACCAATAGGATATAATAGAGCCTATCTATGCCTTTCCCACCATGTGGTATATGCTTTTATGCATACAACATCATCAACATAAGGAATATCTATATCTATATCTCATGCATTTAAATGTAATGGTGCTAACTCAGCCTCAATAGGCCTTCCATGAGTTCCTACCCTCATGGTACCTATGCACTCCTCAACCACACCCATGTTACTAGGGGAATATATTGTGGTACCCCAAACTATCTAGTCACATGATCATATTGAAAGCACTCATAAACTCCAACCTAGTGGTCGTGTAACCAAAAATGGACCCTTATATACTGCAACTATACTCTAACCTCAAGCCACCTAGGGAATCCTCTACAGGGCCTCCATATGATATCTTGAGCCACCAATCTATCTAAAAATCATCTATAGTGATCTATCCCAAGAGATTAGATAGTCAATGTACTGATCCACTACTCCCCATATGACTATGGAGGTGTCCACCTCTCCCTCGACAATCCTATCAGCTACACAACTAATATGTTATCATAAGTCCAATATTGCAACAAAGTAGCCATGCTCACACCACCATTGAATGCCTCGTGGGTAAACTAGTAAATATCCTTATATAAGTGTGTAAGCATAGTCCTACCCCATGAGAACACAACACTATACACCTCTATACTACACATGAACCTATACATCTTGTATTAAATCGATACCCCACTCCCATCTATATCAACAAATAAATCCAACAACATATCCAACCACTTTTATAAGTGTAGAGCACTCAAATGCATAATAACTAACAATAACACATTATTATCACTACGTCTCCTATATATGCCTAAAGGCATAGTAGCCAAATATAGGGATGCATGATCAATTACATTTTCACTCATGTTATCTACTAATGTCATCTGATGTCCACTAACTGGTAAGTGTAAAATATGGTACACATCCTCTAGAATAATCATAACTTCACTAGTATGAAGCCAAAAATTACATATATCTACATTCAACCTCTCACATAAGGTGGTAATCAAATACCTATCCCATTATACAGGGCCTAGGTCACACACATAACCTAACCCTACTCTATCAATCACAAGCCTCTCATTAGTTGATAAAGGCAACAATCTCAGTGTCTCCATCACTTAAACTCTATGAAACTCCCTCATTCTTACCTTTCCCTATAAAAATAATAATAAAATAACACACATATTTGTCAAATATGCTAATGTAAATAACCAAGCTAATTAATAACAAATAGCCAATCAAAATCTCATAACACTAGCCCCAGTGGATAATAGTGCTATAAAAGGACACTAGCACTACATAATAGTGTTAAACACTAGATAGGAGCATTGAATCCTACATAGGAGCACTAAAACTAGTGGAAATTTCCTAAAACACCTCAAAATATCTTTTAAACATCAAAAATAGGCTTTCAAATAGGCAAAAATGACATGTTTCAACTACTTACCAGGGTACTCTCCCCACCAGCCTCAATCTAGGATACCAACTTCTCAAATCAGGTCATGATAGGTGCTCATCTCCTCAGCATAACTCCTACTCCAAAGTTCTAAAATCCCAACCTAGTCAATTCACAAATTAATTAGGAATCAATCCAATTCTCCTATATCAAACAACTTTCTCATTCAAATCAAAAAACCATTTTTCCTATATCTTAAACCTTGTAACTCCATTTTTTAAACAATTTTATTACATGGAATCCTAAAAATGATACCTTTGATATCATACAAGCCTTTCTCTCCTACTACATCATTTGCCTATTATGACACACACACATCTCTATACCAATTTTTTACCTAGACATATAACTTGGTCCTAACCAATCAAAGACTCATTCAACTTCAAAAATGAATCAGTCTAATCAATCAAACAACTTTTCAATAAATTCAAAATATACCAACTTCACTTATATCATTACTCCATTAGTCATCACTTTTGGCTCAATCCCCTCTTTCATAGATGTCATCCCTCTCCCCAAAAGGGGGGAATTATTCCTACTATTCATATTCCTACACTTATCCAACATGTCTATCCACTCTCATAGATGGATACACCATGATTCTTATACCTTGAATATTTAGATTATCTAATTTATCTTAGATCAATTGCAATATATAAAGATTCAAATTACATGAGTCATTCAACATTACTCAAAACATTCAGAGTGATATACCTTTAGTTTACAAATATAGTGGTTCAAATTAAATAGATTCATAGTGACTTTGATATTGATTCAAATGTAGATACTAGATTTAGGGGCATGTAGATTACTACATATCTCACACATATAGCTTCATACAACACGTCATAGTTACAGGACTAAATACTAGATTATAGGCATAATACACAACATGGCATAATAGGTCATATCACATGTGGTTAAATAGATTACTAGACTATACATACATATCACTCATATAACATATTTGGGGGAAAGTGATAGACATATGCCATTCTCTTCTTACACATTACTAGAATCTAGATATAGGGTGCATCATGTATGGCATGATGGATCTAGCTTCCAATTTTAGATATGACAGTTGATACAACTTTTAGATCAGAATCTATGTTTTAGACACTAATGATTGGGGGTAATGTGCATGGTACATTTGTTTTCTTTCTTTTTGAGTTCAACATTACCTAGATATTCCCAGCAGTTGCATTCCTTACTCCATCTATAGGTGGTTGGAATCATTTTGGGTTGGATTTAATATAAGCCTAACCTCCTAAGTTCCTAAGTTACTGAGTAACTTTCATATAAGCTCAATGCACTAGTTTTAGAGTGGCCAAGAGAGGCCTAGTTTCCATCATACATTTGACTATCCCTTCCAACATTTTTAAATCATAGTACATTCATGGGCTTTAGGAGCCATCTCATATGACACACATTCTATATTACATGAGTTTATGTGGGACAAAGAGTAGTCATTAGTTTTGGACTTCTTAACATTTCTCATTCTAGTCAGATTTAGCATAGGGGCAAGCATTGTCCTCCTACTCCATGTTATACAGATTCTACTTCTAATTTTATTATAGGGGCATCTATTTCAGGGATTCCTTCCTTCTCTAGGCACTATTTATCTCTCCATCCACTTCCCTAGCCAAGAAGTGAGTTGAATTCTTGTTCATCATACTTATCTCCATGCAAGTAGATTTACGTATGCATTCTCTTTTCTTTCTTTTACTCTAGTACTTCATTTAATTACATCACTAGATTAAAAGTGTGGTAAATGTATACACCCTAAATTGGTCAAGCAACCACACATATCATGTCTTTTTATAGTCCTTTCATAGGAGACTCTAACTACATAATATGAGCTTTATTCACATTTATCCAAGTCTTTCATTTTAGTCATCCTGTTCTTAGTACATGCCCTAGACACATTTTTACCTATTCCCAATCATCTTGAACCTTTTAAATAGTCATTCCACGTCACCCAAGTCATATTTTATATGCTTTTTCCATCCCCCCTAATCCCTAACTTGTAAGATAGGAACATTGGGATTGGACTATAACATTGAAACCCAAGCTGTCTAGTTTCTAGCACTCTATCTAAGGTCAATTTGAGCCTTAACAGTTAATTTATTCTACTAGATGGATCGTAACCCCTTTATTTACTTCATCCCTAAGTTTTTCCCTATTGGGCAACTGCAAATAAAGCTCCCGAATTTGAAATAAATAGTATATTATATAAAGGACTATACAGTGCATTTTATATCTAACACTTACTACTTTGGCACATTAAACCTAATAAAAATTAGTCAATAGTATAACTTAACATTTTGCATCACACATAGACTTATATGCTTGATCAAGGAAGGGCCTAGGTGAAAGTAATTCTTGCATCTATCATGTGCATTGATTATGCATGTTTCCTAAGGGAAAACTACATTTGATTTGAGACCCTAGCTTAAGGGTTAATGTAAGAAATAGTCAATATAGTAAGGGTTTTAGATCATGCAATCATTCTTCCCCTAATCTAGGTTTTTCCCCTTTTTATTTTGATGCATTTTATGTTTCCATGTGTGTAGATGAATATTGGGTATTTGGAGATTAAAATGGACCTACAATGAGCTCTATTAACTTCTAGCCTTTGAACTTTGGTATGCACGCTCACACTACCCTAGCAATAAAAACCCAAAAATATAAGATCCTTAGAACAATAGTGTTACATGTTGACAATAGCACTAGTTCCACTCTTGTCTAGTTTTTACACACCTATCCAATTAGAAAATGAAGTCCAGATTCAAATCTAGATAGTGCCCCAGTCTTGCATCTCAGTTTCTAGCACATGAATCATCCATTTCATTCCATTTTTAGATAAATATAATTTTATTCCTTATGTAAATTACTTTATAAAAATTTATATTTCATCATAATAAATTATATTTTCTCCTTATTTCAGACCCCTTATTATTTAATAACTAAACACTAGTTTTCCCAAAACTAATAAAAAAATGCATCTTCCATAATGGTCCCATCTCTCAAAAGTAGTGGTGGCCATCTATGTGTTCTCCAACATAGTATGTATGCATATGTGTCCGCCACATCATCTAAACATGTATCTCTATCACGACATATTTATGCATTACTAGAATTAGATCTAATTCCATTTTTATAGGTCTAGCTCTTTAATGCAGAGGCATCCCATGATGATCCCAAGAATGATCCATTTTTATATTTTTATACTCTATAAGTTTTCATATAGTTTCTCTAGGTTCTAAATAGCATAGCTTTGGAGTCCATGTAGCCATATAATGCATAAAATTTGAACTCTAGTGTTTCCTTCCAAAATCATTATTTGAATTTTTAAATGTTGTTAAGTCATATAAAAGGAATTTTGTCCAAATTTTTAAAGGTGGTAGATGTGTCAACTTGTATAATTATCTTAAGAAATGTAAGAGGGTTGTAAAATTTCATTAGACCAATGTTATAAGGAAAAATATTTCATATAGTAAAAAAATAAGAAAGCTGCTTTGTAACCCATATGACTCTACGTCGGAAAGTTGATAAAAAAGTAGTTATGCATAAATATACGAGTCTTAGAGTAACTTGAGGAGGTTATTCTCGGTATTCCATTTAAATTTAGAAATTTGGTAGAGGAATAACAATTTATATGAATAGAGAATGCATTCTTGATAAGACTGATATGAAGATATGGTGAGGTTTTTGTGAAACTCTATTTTGTGATTGAATATTTACACCTATGTGGAAGGTCTTTTTTAAATATTGTTTTTTACATTGATTAAAGAAGAATTATTATGTATAATAATTATGAAATCAGATTTAAATGTTAATTTATTCTCTAATGGCTGTGTGGAGAACATTTGTTTCCAGATAAAAAATAAATAGAACCCTAATACAAAATATAAAAATAGTCCCTATTTAGGGAATTATAATTATGATTGTTACTTTTAAGTGAGTTGTTGATTTATAAATAAATTTTATAGTGTTTTCCTTAATGTATTTATATATATGAATACCTTAGTCTAATGTGTAATTAATCTAATTTATAAGAAAAAGGAACCCTATTCAAGAGTATATTCTCATGCCTTGTTTGGCTTAAAAGTACCTTGTTGTTTGATTGTTAGAATTTGAAGTGGTTTATGTATTTGAGTTATATAGATTAATTTGAATATTTTTAGAAGTTATAAGATCCTAAAAGGATCAAGAAACATTTCAAGAATGGGTATTTTGAAACAAAACCCCAGTTTCCTATAGGTGACTCTATTGACAAGTTGAGTGCCTTTGCATGGTGAATGAAAGATTCTTAAAAATAACTTGAAAACATCTCAAAACCATTAGGTAAGATTATTTTTATCTTTAAAGTGATTAGTGAGGTTATTAATTATTTAAATGGTGTATGGATGATCTGAAAACCTACAAAGTTTTGTTTTTCTTAAGAAACCAATATAATCAATTGAAGTTGAGGATGTAAAAAAAAATCAAAAGATTATTCATAGCCTAATATTGGTATGAGAATGAAGAAAGGGTAAATATATACCCAAGGCATATATCATAGTTGTTATAAATCCATATAAACATTCCTATTACTAGATTGAACCCTCTTAGGCTATGATTGAGACCAATTACCTTGAACTAGGGTTTCAGTAAAGAGATTCATTTTGTGAAGAAAAGAATCAGTCAAAAATCTTAAATTTTTTTAATTAGATGGGTTTCAGTATCCCTAAAGAGATTTAATTATTTTAGAGGTGATTATACATGTTTTTTTACCTTTTTAGAATCTTGGAAGGTAGATAGGGTTCAAAATTATAGAGGAAACCTAATTGAGGGTGAACAAAGAAGCATTTACACCTATAAACGAGAACAAAAGAATGACATACGGCCTAAATATTTTTAGAAAATTATTAGAGAATAAAAGGTATCCTAAAAAAGTGTTAGATTATTAATTAATGAATGATTGAGTCCACATAGATTAAAAAGATCTTAAATAGGGCTAGAAGGAATATAGTAGAAAAGGCAAGGTTGTGAAGAAAGTTGTCTAAAATCATTGAAAGGTATTTGCAAGTTAGGTAAAGGATAGAGAGGAATATTTTAAAATGTATAAGAATGATTATGACCATTTAAACATAGTAAATATCAATAAGGTAAATTTAATAATAATTATTATATCTTGGTATAAAGAGTTTGTCTAGTGTGATCAGGATTGAGTAAAGGTAGAATGTGGGACTTGAGAAGTGTGAGCAGAGTTTTTAAATTACAAGAGAGGGTAATGAAAATGCTAAGAAACAAGTGTAAATAATTTCTAAGTAACACAAAAAATGTGAAATTAGTAAACCATTGAATGAATATTTGGTTCAAGAGTCCAATTCATTGAAAGTTGAGCTAAGAAAACTATTGTCAAGAATGAGAACAATGATATGAAGGCCTAGAGTGAGAAGTTTTAATTTTTTCTAATTCACTATTCTACCTAGTCTCACCATAGCTCAAGTAATCACCCAAACCCATGGTGTCAGAGGAACATACTATACCACACCAAACTATCAAGTAACCCACTCATACTAAAATATATCAAACACATTAGTCCACCAATTTTGAATCTAGAAGCTCACTTGAAACCCTCTCAATTGAACCCCATCCTCAAACGACCCATAAAATCCCTTATATGGTTTCCAAATGATATTTAAATTTATAAATTGGTCTAATACCTATTAATAGTGCATCAAAATCTCTCACTACATGGGGTTTGCACTTATGCACCTTTCTACAGATACCTGGGGATATACTTAATTTATACATGAAAAACCCTCTAGTCTAACCATTGTAATATGTTCATAAGCCCAACAATGTAACATTGTTGATGACCCAACCCTTCCACTACATAACTCCTAAGTATAATGGTGTAAATAATAATACAAGTGGGTTAGCATGGTTTAACTCTATGAGTATATGATCTTGTTATCCTCTATATATTAAATAATGTTGTGCACCATGCATCCAATCAATACACTACTATCATCAATATCAAAAAATGAAGATTGTAACACTAATAAAAACTTACATAACCATGAAACATTAGACCTAATAATCATAGAAAATAAAACATCAATTTCAATAAATTGGAAATGTTTCTTTATAAGAATGGACAGAAAATACCTTGAGGCTTGATCTATATCTCTCTGTCCACCTACCTCCTTTAATACCACTTACTGACCAGTAATGGGTATCATCAATATATTATACACATCCTCCAAATTAATGTCATATTTTATATGGGTAGATAAATGGTACATGTATCAACATTCCATCACTCACATAGTGTTGTCATCATGTGAGAGTCCTAGGTCATTGGTTCTAGTGATGTCACATACCCCTAACCAACCCTATCCACTACTACTCTCTCATCATCTATCAAGGGCAACCCATAATAGCACATTATCATTCAACTAGTTTGGAACTCCTTCATGTGTAAACACACCTATAAAATACCAAAAATATGACATTAAAATCTCCAAATATCAAGTATATATGCTAGAATAACCATTAATATAACTTCAAATTGATAATTTCATTGTTTTAGTCTACAAGTTAATAATGTTGTTGTTGGGATTATAGTTTAGTCTATAGACATTAGCATGGTGGCCCAACATACTAATTTTTTCCTTATGATTATATCATGTCGCATCAAAAAATAATTGATATATCATGTAAAATTCAAATACATGAAAAATAGGTAAAATCCTTACCATTCCAACCTCCTCACAAGCCTAAATTAGCACCTCTGCCTCCTTGTAGTAGGTAAATTTCTCACCTCATATCCTCATCATATTTTTTGGCTTAGAGAAATAATTATCTCAAATATCAATGTTTAAAATCAATCAATAAAACCTAATTAAACCATTTTTACAAAATGACACCTACTTAAAGCTTTTGCCATGCACAAATTTATCTAAATATTAAAATATCTTACAATCATGATATCTCAAGAAATGTAGCTCTAATTTTTGATCTATTTATTGCATGCACAACTTGATGATGATATCCCACACACTATAATGATTAAACTTCTATCCTAATCTATTTGGCTCTATAAATTTTAAAAATCATATATCCTTAACAAACTCAATATACACCATGAGTCTATCCTAGTATCATTATATAAACAACCCTTCTAAAATTATTAATGCAATAAATCAAGTAACATCTTATAAATTTTAAATACACACTAACATGCATTTTGGTACACATTTGGTTCAATATACTACCATATTTTTGAATCTCTCACCAAAAGTGAGGCATACATACACTATTCATAGCAATACATATTTACTCAAATTCTCAGCCTCATATATGCAGACACATGGTTTTACTCATATTTATTAGTTCAGTGATTTAGATACTCAGACTCAAATAAATATATTTATTACAATACTCAAATTATCTACTTAGATATATAGTTATATATATTTAATTATATAATCAAGCTTAGATATACAGTTACATAGGTTTATTTATATATGTAATTTATCTAATCAGACACTCAAATATATAGATACATAGTTTGACTCATATTTCTAGGGTTCCATGGTTTTTGGTAAATATTATTCTATATTCTAATGTTTTACATATGATTCTAATATAATTCTAGACTCAGGTTATGATGATGGGTACATCAATATGGTAGAACATCCCTGTATAAATATGGTTTTAATCATATAATACACATATACATTTCTTATGTATCAATTTTTAGGGCATGATGTAGGGCACATGTCCTCAATCCCATAGGATTTCACTAGGTTATATATATGAAATGGAAAACTATACCATTATCTATGCTTATATCATAATATTACACTTATTTATTCACCTTAATTTCATTATATTAAGTTGTGTAGCCATTTATAATGTTTGATCCATAGTTTGTACCAAACCCAGATTTTGTGTATGATATAGGTTGCATATTAGTTTTTAAACTCAGAGCATAGATTAATTATTAAACTCAGTTCATATACTAAAGTGGGGCTAAGCATGGCTTATTTATCCACATTTATAGATTACTTATCAGACTTAGTTACATATAAGAGTTAGGAAAAATAGGGCTTTGTTTCTCATGATCTAATCAGTTATTCAAATTTAGTATAGGGGGCATCCACATTATGTATTTCCTCTTCATATACATTATTCACATTCCTATCTCTTATATGTCCAAGAAGTGGGATGGTTCTATAACACATCCATTCTTTACATGGATGGATCACATATGTAAGTACAAGTATGAATTTTATTTTTAATTTAATCTAATAATTTCATTCTATTTCATTCCTACAAAATGTACACACCCTAATCTGGTCAAGAAAAAACAAGTATTGTCTTTAATGTCTCTTTTCTAGGAATTTCTTAATTATGAATGAAAGTCTTGTTCATAGGGTCCCTTTGTTATTTTGATCATTTTTATGACTAATTTTCCCTATTTTTACACTCTTGTTAGTCTCATATAATACCTTTTCCAATAATAATGGCCCATATCCTATTTGTCCAAATCACAACCTTTTTTTTTACATAATAGGCAATAACATAGTCCAGAAAAGAATGCACCATGCTATTATCCACCTAAACACTATTATCTAATGGTCACATTTTTAACTTGTTTCATGTCCTTACCCTCCTTTGGGTCCCCTCTTATGATTTTATCTATATTTTTACCTTGTTAGCCTAATAATAAGTGTCTCACATTTAAAATAAATATAAATATATATAAATATCTTTACAAGACATTATACATCTAACACTTACTACTTTGGGACATTATAAAATAAAATAAGTCAATAGTATCCATCAACACTTTGTGTATTTATTCAACATCACACATAGATCTACATGCTTGATCAAAGAATGGCCTAAGTGTAATTAATTCTTTCATATTGTGTGAATTTATTATACATGTTTCGTAAGGGATAAATACATCTGATCTGAGACCCCTACCATTGGTGTTAATATAGGTAGTAAGTAGAATAGTAAGGGTTTTAGGTTATTCAACATAACATCAAACAACCCATATTTTGCCTTTTTTCATTTAATTATTTTTTGTGTTTCATGTGGGAAAAAGTATTGATTAGGGTTTTGAATAAATAACAATAAATAATCAACACAAAAAGATGATTAAAGGTTCTTGAGGACACATACAGGATCCAAAAATCCTCCTGCATCATCCTTATATGTTTTAGGGTTCCTATCCATAAAAATAAACTTACTATATTTTACAGTAGAACCTCATGCTACTATCCCACTAACTATGTTATTGACCTAAGTTATATGTGATTCTAATTTTTGAATGAATGAACCCCTAACTATTCCTCTAATCTATTCCATCCCTACAATCACCCAATGATGCATGTTTCACTCTAGATATGTGGAATTTCTCCTTTACATTCCTACGAAGGGTAAATTTATTAAATTAGTAATTTTTAATATTTATTTGCATTTACCCCTTTACTCTAACTTTTTAACAATCTAGGATTTTTATCTATTAAGTCCTAAATTTTAAATCAATTAGGATATGCTTGGTTTTAGGTAATGCCCAAGGGATGAAAGATTAAAGGCACAACTTAAGCAAAGATAAGTTGTGTTGTCCACACCACGGTATGAATTTTATTTCCCTTTAAACTAGTAATTCTTATTTTATTAAATTATAGATTAAAGGGGGATAAATGTAGATACCCATTTTTTTACATGTACACATATTACTAGTCTTCTAGTGTGTGTGTGTGTGTGTGTATATATATATATATATATATATATATACCTATTTAATAATAAATAGACATTTAATGATGTAGTATTAAATGGACCTCTTTAGTTCCATATTATTTCACTTGATGTACATACCTCTTGGGACTATGTGCTACATTTTTTATCCTCATTTAGCTTATACCAGAGACCCATATTTTTTGTGCTTATTTTATGATTAGTTTCTAGGCTTGATGACATTGTCTAATCTTATGTTTTTATCCTTTTACTATATCTTTCATATTGTGTCTATTTTATTATCCCTATATTAACATCCTATGGTTATATTTTCACATGTCACTAGGTTCTAATTTAAATTCCATAGGTCCCTATATATACAAATGATATGGTATAATTAACACACCTTCCAATTTGATAAGGAAAATCAATGATAAGAAAGTAATAACTATTTCAAGCTATCAAATTCATGACAATACCATTTCAAATATTTGAAGCATTCAAAATACAAATATACTATTACATCATTTGTACCAAGGGTTAATAGGAGAAATATCTTATAGTTCTACTTTTTGAATTCCATAAACATGCATAGGATAGATAACCACATGTGATTCCAAGGCCCTCTTAGGACTATTAGCTATGTAAGCAACAATTACAACAAAATGTTTTTATGGATAGTTTGACCCATGTTACTAACCCATTTTTGATATATTTTAAGATGTAAAATATGAAATAAATAAGGTTGATTATTATCTAGACTTGGCACATAGAAAAGCATAAGTTGAGACACAAAAATATTAAATAAGGGGTAGTCTAGGTCTGATTCAAATTTGAGGTTAATATTATGTATATTTCTTGCTAGACATTAGCTTCAAATATAGACATAAGGATCAACATTACTTTCTTATATTGACAAAATTGTCTGAATGCTAAAACTAGTCAAAAGATAGAATGAACAAAACCTAGATCTCTAACACAACCCTATGACAACTATTGATCACTACCATGATCCAAAAATAAAATAAAATAAGATACGCTCTCTTTTTCCCTTTTTTTTGTACTTACTATATTTATTTCACATGTTAGATTGGACAAATCTATATTATTGGCTTTATTTTATTGTAAATCTAAATATTGACATTCCTTTCAAACAACATTATTTTCAATGGTATTAGGTTTTAAAAATACAAAAGCACATAAAACACATGGTGGCATACACATAGTTATAGGTTTATGAATTATAGGTTTTCAAATATACGTACATTTGATATATGGGTTATTAGATTCAAAATATAGATGTATATCATTTTATATTAATTGGTATAGATTTATTATCCATGATACTAGTTGATGCATATATACACATTTTTTTAGAATCATGAGGCATTATAGTGGCTCATTCACATATACACATTTTTAGATTCACGAGGCATGATACTGACTCATGCACATCCATATACTTTTAGATTCATGAGGCATGAAATTGGTTCATGCACATACATTTATAAATTTACGATGCATGATAATCATTCATTCACATACGCACTGAGACAATTTAAAATTACCATAATTCTAAGGTGGAATTATATTTATTGATGCATATTTAAATAATTTTGAAGTGAAAACTATCATATTTGTCTATTTCAGATCACTTTTCAGTCCACAGTGACTAGTGATCAAACTTGAATCTATAGATCTATTTGTAACGGTTGATTCATGTTTTTATAGGTAATTTATGTTGAGGATCAACAATGTTTAATAACCATGGAGTTAATTTTATTTAATCCATCATGTGGTTACGAATCTTTATTATATCTGATAAGTTATTTTGGTTTGTACATCATATAAAGATTGATATCAAACATAAGACTAAGAGATAACTATCCCTAAGGGATATAAACATATAAAAATTATCCCCATAATATATAATATATAAATATGTAATATCACATAATATATAAAATAAGATAAATAAAATATCCACACATAAGTGGGTGGGAATAATAAAGTACCTAGGTAAACATGAGATAAGGTATATAACCTACTCTAACATAAATTTCAAAGGTCACGTGGTTTTCAAAATTGTGTAGATATATTAATTCCTTGCTCTTTAATTAATAAAGCTTCAATTTCATATATAAAATTTAAATTTATGGACATTGACTACATATGTTTATTGTACGTTTTCCTATTGACTGGCCTGGATGATTAGATATTCTTAATAAAGACAAAATGTGTTTAAACCCTCAATTATACCTTTTCATTTTAATATATCAATTTAATTAATATAATAAAAGTGGGACATTTTTAGATACTAACATTTGATATTAATTACTTCAAAATTAAAATATCAACATATGTTTACCATGCATGACTTTCACATACAAATATGGTCCTAACCCACCATTATCTCACACCTATATCTTACCTTATGATTCTGACCCTTTCATTATACTATTGCACACCTACATGAACTTCACTATCTATTTTAAACTATAATACTATTTTACATAGACATGCATAAATTATTAGTTTAATCCTACCATGTACATGTTAGTAATGTCGAATTGGGTCAATATTTCTAGTTGATACAAACTTGAACCTAATGTTACTGACCCTCTCCTAGAAACTATTAATTTTAAAATAAAAAATCTATTTATGGTAGGTCCATATACCTATCATGTTAGTGGCATGATAAACTACCCATTTGGACTCATACGTAAAAATAAAGGCCTCACTTGATAGTGTAATCATAACTTATTTAGTACATATATACACTACTACACATTGATAAAATATGCCCTATTCTCCCAAAAAATTAATCAATTACTAGGATTAGTCAAAATCAAGGTCTGAAATATATTAAATCAAAGTAAAAAAAAGACATTATCAAGAATCAAATCCAAATTATTAAAAATGAGAAAAATTTCATAATCGCACTAGGTGAAATAACTACATGTGGCTTGGTTTCCCTCTCGAGACTATCAAATACATAGGTATTGGTCAGTCATCAATTGGGGTGATTGGGGTTATATCATCCCATTTCACATTAAAATAATATTTTTATCCCTCACAAGCACACCTAAGATTTTAATGTGAAGGAGGATAATTTATGAAGTTACACACATCATCAAGGATCAATATCGCACATACATAGCTTTCAAATATAGGAAAAGTGATTGTATGATCACAAACCCTTTATTTTTTATTAAAAATCACTATTTACCACTATAGGTTAGTATTGATAGTCAATAATAACTTATATCCTATAGAAATGACCCTGTGTAACATCAAACATAGTTTCATAATTTTACATATCACATTATTAATATAGTTACCTTTCCACTGTCATAATATAGCCATACTATCATAATATAGTCATAGCCAGATAGTTAGATATAAAAGTTAATTACTCATCTCTTTTTTACTTACTTTATTTAGCATATACCACTTGTCAAATCATTGAAATTAGTTTTACTATATTACATTCATATGTATGTTTGTCTTCCATATCTATATATCTAAATTCATATAATATTTTAGTTCCTATTAGTGTTTTAAAAATCAAATTAGGATTTAAAATGGACTAAAAAACCTAAACAAATGTATCTATAGTATTTACTATATTTGATATAAAAAATCTAAATATTTAGATTATACAAACAATGTTCCTTGTTCAAATCAAATTTACCATAGAAGTTGGGTAAAATAACAATCTTTACAAAATTTCAATATGACTTAATGTAATATCAACATCTCTAATTCATCATAACATCTGATCTATAGATTCAAGCACTACTAACATTCTATTTCATAACAATAATATAGCTAAAATGAAAATACAAAGCTTATTATGTATACCATTGAGGTATAAAACTCTATCATTCTTAGTCTTTTAAGACTAGAAAACTCTAATAAATTAAGTATATTGATAATACAAATGACAAAGTATAATTAATATCAAAGTATAATAACCAAAATTTCTCAATGAGACATTATATTAATTAGAATAGTAAAACATTTAGAATTAAGTTAAACCATAAAATTAACATGCTTAAAACCCATTTCAACAACATAAAAGATTATTAAAATACAACAACAAAGATAAAACAATGATATATATATATATATATATATATATATATATATATATAACATCTCAATCAATAGTGTCTTTAGCCAAGTGCCATACTCTTCTTGTAAACTTCTAAATATACAAATAGGATTGGCAAAGATAATCACATACATTTGTGCATTAGTCAAATTCCCTACCCACACCACCCATCAAATTAGGTGTGGGATGAAATTATTTAACTTACAACCTCATTATCACTTTTGTACACTAGTACTATGCTAATAAGGACTTACCTCTATGTACAATGATCTTATCTTTATTAATTTAGAATGATAAACTTAATTAGGAATTAAAAACTTCATAAGACAACAATTTAATAACACCTAATTCAAATATCCTAAACTATAAAGAATTTTTCAACTCCCTTTTTATGACCTATTTTATACCCTTACATACTAGTCTTAATCATCACATAGTCACAAAACTAGTTGTGATGAACTGATTCACATCACGTTATGCTTAGCACAATAGTGTGTTTGACTATAACACATTCAAGCAAATTGATGTATATATATAACCATATAAACCATCATATTTTAATAATATATTCCTAATATATTTTTTCTTGAAATTTAAATTAGATAAATTTAAATTTAAATTTAAAATTTACAACCTTAATATAGGAAAAATGAAGATAAATGTTGTTACTTACCTATAAATGAGGTGCTACCACTACCCACTGGGTGATATTTTGAAAACCCTCTTGTTTCACCTTGTAACTAAATATAGTATTATTCCTTATTACAAATTCCACAATGCCTATGCATCCTTTCCAAAGCTATGCTATTCAATTTATGGTTGGAATATGTTTTTTTGGAAATATCTAAATCTATAGAAACCTCCTTATGTGCACCATAATAAAAGTTACCAATAACTTGGCCAATTCTTGCATGAAATTCTTAGTTAAGTGTACGATTTCATTCATTAGGTGGTAATAATAATAATAATAATAATGATGATGATGATGATGATGATGATGATGATGATGATGATAACAACAACAACAACAACAACAATAATAATAATAATAATAATAGTAATAATAATAATAATAGTCATAATAATAGTCAAACCAACATATTTTACCATTATTTGTGGTTGGCTTTGACCTTCTAAAGAGCCTCTATTTTTAATAACGAGATCCCAAATACCCTTACATGCTTAGTTGACAAAATTTAACCATATTTTTCATTTTTTTATTACAGTGATTAGATTAGGTTTGGGTTTTTACCCACTTTAACAATGTTCTTTATCTGATATGAAACCCATGCTTTATGTAATAAAATAATTTTAATTCTATGCTACCTTGGTAGTTTTAGTCCTTATTTATTTTTATTTTAAATTCCAATATTATCATTAAAGTATTTTAAGTTAATTTAATTATTATGCACTAGATAACATAAAATATTATAAACCCTATAGTGATGTGACATGGTTTTCATGTCACTTTAAGATAATGCAAACCCTCTATTGGGATATAACATTATTTGAAATCAAAATCTTAAATTAGGAGTTTTTAGTTTTCAACATGAATAATGCACTAACACTTATCAAAGGAACTAGGAACTATTTAGTCAAAAGGCACAAATACAATAATAGAAAAAGACATATCAATTTAGTATGATTTTACTTTCTCTTTATCTCATCCCTAAATTCTTCCTTATATTTTTATGGAGTGTCCTCTCCCAATCAACCCCAAATTTCATTGGCTTATACCAAAACATAAAAAATAAATGATAAATCCTCAAAAGTGTCTAACTTTTAAAAAAAATGTAATAATCACACAATAATAGAAAATTACTAACTGATTGTAAAATTGGATGAAATTATAGTAAGTTGATTCATATATAAGGGAAAATATTTCAACTATAGTGAAAATAAGATCATATTAACATATGTAAAATCTAAAAAATATTAATGATACCAATTATAAGAATATACTAAAGTGTTTTGAATATCTTAATATAAACAAGTAATCAGTAAAACACAATTAAACTTTTACATTACAAACTAACGACACTCCCAATGCTCATTACAATCTAAAATGTAAAATAATAAAATTTAGAATATGACATCCTTCCCTAATTAAAAGATCAATGTCCTAGTACCTTAGATTAGAAAAGATAAGGATAGTTGTTGCGAAAGAGATTTTTTATCTACCAAAGTAACACTCCTCTAATGCATTTGGTCTAATTGGAACAATACTTTTTGAATCTCGTTAATTTATGGCTCAAATCTATGATAAGTTATGGTCTATACCAGTTATAGATGAATATTTTGCTCATATTATACCTAAAATCTATGATAATTTAAGACATAAGTAAGATTATGTACACATATTCTAAGTAAATATGCAAGGAACATATCATGTATTCTTGAGAGAGTGTGTGGTGGTGTAAAATTGAAAGCAATGGGGTTAATTTTTTGTAATATTTCTAAGGGTCCAATAAACTATGGATCCAACTTGGATTCCTTTCTTAACCTTAAAGAATTTTTTGTTGAGTGTACCCTCAATATCACCCTATCCACAACATGGAATTTTTTAGATGACATTTTCAAATTTGTATAACTCATTTTCTATTATGAGGCTAGTTTGATATTCTATCTAATAAACACCATTTTGGTATCATACTCATGAAGTATTTTAGGGCCTATAGTGACTATGTTCTCTAATCATTCCAATCGAAGGGGAATAATATATTTACTTACATATATATATATATATATATATATATATATATATATATGTATATATATATATATATATATGTATATATATATATATATGTATATATATATATATGTATATATATATATATATGTATGTATATATATATATATATATATATATGTATATATATATATTAAAAAGGTTCCATGTTAAGAGAGGCATGTTAGGTATTTTTATATATAAATTAGACTAAATGAATATAATCCTCTCATTTATATTGCTAATCAATTACATAAATTATAAACATGTTTTATAAAATATGATTAACTATCTATTTTTATCCAATTTTTTCTAGGTTATATGAATAACTAAAATTAAATAATGTGCTTTCATGTCTAATCCTCCCAAAATCATGATGTGAATAATTTTTTCATATATAATAAAATAAATCTAGACACCTTGTGAATATGGACAACTTCCTTAACAAATTTATTTGCTATGAATAGAGCATTATTTATAATATTTCATATTATGAAGTGGGATTTTTTTAAAAATATTATCCATGACTAAAAAAATGGTGTCTTGTTTCTTCCTAAACTTAAGTATTCCCTTAACAAATTTATTTATATGATATGACACTTGACCTTTAGAATATCATTTGGATAGAGTTATTCTCTAATATGGAAATGTTTAGTTTTTACATGCTAACATTTTAAAAACTTAGCTACAAATTGAACAACATTTTTCATTCCTAAACAAAAATATAATAATTTTACTTATCAGTAATATTTTTAACACTAAGATAGGAAAAGTTTTATAGTATGTATTTCATGTGTATTTCTCATGTTTACCAATGTCTTAGCTAGCTATTTCATCTTGTAGTGGGTTTTGATTTATCCCACATTGGTTAGAATATCTAGATTAGTATTTCACCTTGCCTATACAAGCAAGTTCTTACCTTTGTACTAGCATCTCATTATTCTCATATTATAAATAACAATTTGGTTTAATTTGTGTTGCATTCCATTTGTCTATAGTTACTTATGATGTTCTTGTTGTGAACTCTTTAGATATAGGCCTCATGGAATGTTTTTACCATTCTTAACATGGTACCAGAGCCTTGAATATGTTATAACCATCCTTTAACGTAAAATTTAGAGAGAAGATATGGGTGCCCATTTCAAACTTTTTGAATATTTTGAAGCTTTCCCTATTTTGAGGTAGTGAAAGAGAAGAAGTTTGGTAGATCTGATTTAAAAGAGGATAGGCATTGGATTTTTATCCTTGTTTTTTAATATTTACCTTTAGATCTGAGCTTAGAACCTTTATTTTGTTATTAGATCTATTTTATTACATATGTCTTAAGCATAGAAATCAAGAGTAGTAGATTCATGTAGTTTATATGCTAAGCTTCCTTAGATTATTTCAAAATTGCATTATTTTTGAATGATATGCATTGGAAGCCTTATTTGTAGCAAGGTGTTTAGATCTATGAAAGGATTTTTATTTTGGGAGATCCAGTGTCAAAAATATAAGATAGTTTTTCCTTCAAGATAAGTTTTTTTTACTCTTTTATGATAGAATCTTAGTATTTTAGATTTCAAAGAAAATCTTGGCATCATATTTTGAAACTTAGTGATTTTTCCTTTGAGATATAATTTTTGGTATCATCTATTGTCTTAGCATTGGATCTATATAATGAGGCATTAGATCTACATTTGGAGAAGGCATTAGATCTGACCTAGGCATCACCATATTCTCTACTACATTAAAGGATCTACACTTGGCATTGGATCTTACCTATGTTATATTTGTTTATTTGCTACTGCATTAGATATATTTTAACTTGTCATTAAAACCCTCTGATCCTACATTGGATTTATCTATTTACTACTATATTGGCATTGGATATTGGTGGAGATAATTTGCCATTGTTTAGGAGCTAGGAAATTGGTGTTGGAAGGAGGATTTAGAGTTGTCATTTTGTTTATTACTATTACATGGTAAAAGACTAGTAATACATTGACTGTTGCATTCTCTTTTTTTATTAATATGTTCACAACTAAATCTGCATTTCCACCTACAAAGTCTAATCTATTACCTAGGGCATCTTTTTCTACCTTGGCATCACTTTTCATTACAAAGATTTCATCAAATTTGAAAAAAAATTGTCATTGAATCCTTTTCTAGTTATTTAGATCTTCTTATGGTGTTATTGTTTATATATGAGCTAAAAACAACAATAATCAATCACTTATTTCCTATGTACACAACTAAAAATTCTTTTATTTACCTCATTAAGCTATATTTCCTTGAAAAAAGTAAAACTTGCTTGCATGCATACCAAGATAATTGAAAAGTCTAATTTTTAGTTTGGTTGACTTTTCTAAGTGCATGGTGAAATTATAATTCCAATTAGTGGTTACACTATTATGTTTGTTTTTGATTTGGTCTCAAAAACCAATTTGTAGTGTCTTTTAATTATTTTGACCCATTTTTATGAGAAATCAAAATACTTATAACTTTTGAATTGTAACTCATTTTTGAGTTCTACTTTTTTTCAAAAGTGCATGATTCTTGAGTATATATACATTAGTGTCATGGAATTGTTAAAATGAATTATTTTTATAAAGTACCAAATTGAGGGGGTCCTATAATACATCTTTTAGGGGGGATGTCTTGGTGGTGATTTTTGTGCACCCTTTGGATTCCTTTTTCTCTTCATGGTTACTTGGCATGCCACATACATATATATATATGGCATTGATCATTGTGATCCTTTGACTACACACAATTACCACACATGGAGACCTAGAATAGAGACAATCATTAAGTGTAAAGGACTATGATCTATAATGAATGAAACACAACCACAATTAACAATAAAATTTTATAATTTTGAGCACCAATGTACGTTTGAACAGTGTATGGGCTTGATGGGGAGTTAGGTGAGTGATAGACTCTTATCTAATTTTGATGCGTGTGATTATCCATTTAAAATGTCGACCATGTTAAAATGGTTATCTAGGAAGATAGACCACTTGAGAGAAATGTAGCTTGAAGTGGAGCTTACTTCACTAATCTAGATGACTCTGCTTCTATCTAGATTATCTCACAATATTTATGCATTTATTGACTCAATTAAAGGGGAGTGGTCAAGATAAAAATGATTAAGAGTGTGTATACTTAATATTTTCTATGTTGAGTGGCCCATTCCAAATATTTTCATCTACCTTCTTCTCTAGAATGAATGCATTATGTACCACATTCCAAATACCAGATCTTGAGTTAGTTTTAGAGACTCACTAGAGCAAAATCCAAATTATCTCACCTTGAGTCTTCCACCTCTCAAAAATAATTAGTGGCCTTATATCCTAAGTCTAAGGGAAAATATAAGGGAAATAAGAATAACACTCCTCCTCCACCTCAAAATTCACCTAAGCCCACCAACACTTCTACATCAAAACTCAAACCATCTTCCAAATATAAGAATAAGTCTAACTTATTTGGCTCTTATGGTGGGGGGATTAGACATGAAGAGTCTAGGTGTTTCAAGATTATTAAAGCCTTAAAGAATGCCATTAGGAAACACAAGATCTATATCTCCACTCCTTCACCATATCATGAGAATGGGAGAACACTTAATGTTGTTGGGATATCACAATTACCTATTTTAGATAGTTGGGTTCTAGATTTTGGTGATTCACACCATATGACTTCTTCTAAGGAGTCCTTTGTATCTCTTGGTATGAGTTCCACTTCCAACATTGAGGTTAGATATTCTTCTTTAATTTATGTTAAGGGGAAAGGTGACATACATCTAGATGGTGGCCACATCAATGATGCATTATATGTTCAAAACATCATCACCAATCTACTTTCAATGTATCATATTTATAATTTTGGTTAGGGAAAGATAGTGATTTTCACACCATAAAGTGTTTAAGTATGAGCTTTTTTAGATCCACATACACTCATTACACAAGGTGTTATCAATCATAGTTCTTAACTTTACTTATTTGAGGGTTTTAATGATACTACTCCTTTAGGGATGTGTTTAGTTTATCATGAATATTTTAAGATTTAGCTTTGGCATGAGATATTTGGACACCTAAACTACTAATATTTGAAGGAATTGAGCACTCATAGTATGGTAAAAGGTCTTCCTATAGTTTCTTGCCTTGATGGAGTCTACCCTGATTGTGTATTAGGGAAACAATATCAGGATCCATTTCTTAGGGGCATGTGCATAAGAGCTTCTTCAACACTAGAGCTTGTGTATAGTGATTTGATGGTCTTTACCACTCCTTTAAATGGATCTAAGTATGTGTTTACCTTCATTGATAATTTATTGAGGAATACTTGGGTTTATTTCCTTAAGTATAAGAGTGATGTCTTTCCTCACTTTAAAGTCTTTAAGTCTTTGGTCGAGAGATAGTCATCAAGATGCATAAAAAAATATTCATAAAAATAATGTGGTGAATTACTTCATTTGAGAGTTCACTAAGTGTTTAGTAGCCCATGGTATTATTCACTAGTATTTTTTTATGCATATTCCACAATAAAATGGCTTAGTGGAGAGGAATAAATGAACTTTAAAAGATATGGATAACCACATTATGCATTCACAAGATTTAATTCCTATCTATTTGGTAGAAGTAATTAATTATGTGAAATAAATTTATAACTACACACCACATTGATCACTTGAGCATATGAATTTATAGGAAGCTTGGTCTAGATCCAAGCCTGATGTCTCATTTTTTTAGTCTTTGGGAGCCTTTCTTTGGAATTTATACCAAAGAAGAAAAGGAAAGTATTGGATAACAAGTTTATTATTTCATGCCTACTTATTTTTTTGATTCACTTCCTCTCAAGGATTTGTTTTTTGAGTAGCCAATTTAGGATATTCTTGAGGAGGTTATCGAGGATGAGTATATTGATCATATTAATGTTATCACTAAGCCTAGGTGGGATTGTACTCTAGTTGATGAGGCAACACCATTTATATAGGGTATATCCACCTATTCAACATCATTATGCACATTCTACGGTTACTATAATTTTATGTTAGGCATTATTTGGGGATCCATAGTCTTTTTCATAGGCTTTTAGGATACAAGAGTGGGATGATGTGATGACAGATGAGTATTATTGATTAAATAAGAATCACACTTGGGATTTGGTTACTCTTCCTAAGGAAATAAATTTGGCTAAGTTCAAGTGGATTTTCTACACTAATTATGTAGTTTATGTGTTGATTGAAAAGTATAAGGCATGTCTCATTACAAAGGGATTCTCACAAGTCAAAGATATTGACTATTATAATAATTTTGTGCTCATTACCAAGATGGATTCTATTTACCTTATACTTTCTCTTACTACATCATAGGGTTGGCTAGTATATTACATAGATTTGAAGAGTGCTTTCTTGTATAGATACTTTCATGAGGAAATCTATATGGAATAGCTTGTTGGGTTTGTTCATGATTCTTCTCTTTTTTGTCAACTTAGGTGGTCTCTTTACAGTTTCAAATAGGCCCCTTAGGCTTCATATGAGAAAATGGATTATTTTATTCTCTCTAATGGATTTGTTCATTTAAACTATCATCCCACAATGTATATTCAACATATTAGGGAGGACAGTGTTATTATAGTATTGTATATTGATGATCTAATTGTCACATGCATTTCCTCATCTCAGAATTTAGACTATTTAGAATGTACTTTTAGCACAATTTGACTTGATATATCTAAGACATATATTTTTTATTGGTCTATATATTTAATAGTCAGATACAAGGATCTATTTTAGTGTAATTACACACTTTACCTACTTAAACATTTTGGCATGGATGATTGTAGGCCAAGTCCATCTCCTTTTTAGTCTGGAGTAACTCTCACTACCTATTTTACTAATCCAATTTGTGATCTTATATTATATAGGAAAATGGTAGGGATTTTTATGTATTTGACCCACACTCACCCAAACATATCATTTGTAGTTGGGCTTGTATCTATGTTTTTAGATGAACCTCATGACAACCATTGGTAGGATGCCAAGAGGATTTTGAGATATCTAAGAGGAAATACTCATTTTGGATTACATTACACTAGGGGTTATATTATAGGCTAAATTTAAACCCTTAAAAAAGGTTATTTATGCCCTTTATAATTGATCTATATAATGGGGACAACCCCAAGCTATCGATAACCTATATTAGGGCTGACCCTTTGAAGAAGGTTGGCTTCCTCTTGATTCTCACCTAAAACTAACACAACTCTAATGATTAATAATGAAAAGGGGGTAGAAATATGATAAGGGATCCTAATAAATATAAATGATGAATAAACCAAAGTTAAATGGACACTCATATAAGATTGAACATGTATTGGATCAATAGACGGCAACTATGGCTTACTCAATCTCAAAATCTCACAAGTTGTATAAATATTTCATAGAAGAGGTTCTAATTTAAACACTAATATAGACCTGAAAGTTTGTTTGAAAACACATTTAAAGAGGCAAGCATAAAGACAACAAACTAGGAATAATATCCTTCATAAAGCCACCATACACAAGCATACTAAGCACTGATTTAAGGTAAGACACAAGGAAAGAGTTGATCCCATTACTTTAAAAGGTAGTTCTTGAAATGTTTTGATACGGTTTAAAGATATAAAATGAGCACACTTTTTTAAGAGTCTTCATGGGTATCCTTGTCTTAGAAAAAAATATACTATATTCTAAAAGCTGATAACCCCCTCAATGGGAATGAGACTAGAATATATAGAATAATAGGGACTGAAATAAGGATGTCCAAGATCACTATAAGAAAAATAACACCTTATCTTGGGTAATTAAATGAACTTGAACCACCACCTTTTTGATCAATTAGAACACTGCCCATGGCTTTTTGAGTGAGAAATTCCATAAAAGTTCTAATGATGCATTGAATGTTCCTAGCTATAATTCCCAAGACTATAGATTTTTCATTGATCCTTCACACCATCTCTCACTTGAAGACAAAACATCATATTCATATCTCTATGAATTTTAGGTAGATGCTTGTCAACACTATGACCATGCTAAAGGATCAAGACCCTATTAATCATATCTCTACTTTAGCTTCATGTTTAGATCATAAGTCCATCTATAGGTATAAAACCAATCCAAGACTATTGGTTTTCTTATAGTCTCCAGATCAATATAGAATTATATACTACATAGAATTTCCCTTATTCTAAATAAGTCTAAAGACCCACTTTATCCCTATAGGAACTAAAGGTTAATTATATGTGTATCCTTGTTTATAAATGGAAAATTGGTCACAATAATGAACCTTGCAAGTTGTAAGAGGTAGAACTAGAGAGCAATATTTAGCTCCAGTGGTAGTCTCTTATTTTCCATGTATCCTACTACATTAGTTAGATTTCTCAATGCCATTTGAATGAGATTAAATGGAATTGGGAAGACCCTAAAAAACCCTATGTTTGTGTTTTAGAAAAATTTCCCAACCTTTGTCAATAATCCTGGGTTGATCTTTAATCTGATTGGTTGTCAAAATCTAACACAACTCATTGACAGGTTGACTCAACTAGTTATATTAATTTTAATATGTACAAAGGCCGATGGATCATTAATATTATACATATTGAAGGCATCCTTGAAACTTTACATGCACACATTTTCCCTTTAGATTCAAATACTCTTTAACCACTCTTCATGATTATATTTGAATGCTTGATCAAACACCATCCATTGATCTACTGGGACCCACTATTGAAATCCAATAGCTAGTTCTCAATCTTAATGTTGATGTATATCCTCTTATCAAATGAAATTAACATGACTATCATTGACATTTTTAATACCATCAAATTTAAGTGCTAAATGACTTTTTTTGTTCTAGATTAAACTTGACGTTAGCATGAATGTCTTACTACATAGGTCTAACTTTGAAAGTTTCTAACTCAATCTAGAAGGCTCATGAGGGTCTAAATTTTTATAAGGATGATCTTATCATGTAAATATAAAATATTTATTGATCCAATGGTTCCATAATGTCTCTTGAGAAAGATATTATACTCACAAGTTGACTACACCATTTGATCCTGCATGATGTCTTTGTGACGGTTGAGCTCGTTTGGTTAACATAGCGAAATTGATTGAGTAGCCAAATTTGTACATGTATATCTCTATTTTTACTTTAATATATGACATAATACTTATCATGTATAAACTAGGTACTAATATAAACAAACCCATGTGACCACTTTCCCCTAAAACTATCGTATGTGTGATATATGGCCTTGTCAAGATGCTCACTTGGTTGTATTTGAACTTCTTTAAAAAAGGCTATGTATGGAAAAATAGTGTAATATGGTTGAGAGGACAACTTTGGATCTTCATATATTTTTATGCACTTTGGTGGAGGACCTAAAACTTGGTGCATAAAAGTTTGGCACAAATGTGAATAAACCCATATGTCCAATTTTCCCTGACTTATCCATACATGGAAATTATTATGTCAATAAAGTGCTTACTCAAAATTTTTGTCACTAGGCCCAAATTTCTCAATGAACAAAATGAAGAACCAAATGGATCCCCTATAGTTATAAGCCATTCTATCACTCTTAACATCCCATAGGGTCTCTACAACATGTCTATCTACTCATCTATTAAAAACTTGATATATATGGATATAAGCTTGGTATGTGGGCCAAAAATGGCCAACATCTTTGGTGAATTATAGGGAATCATGCCTAATATGCTTTGAGGACCTAGACCATTTACCTTATCAATTAAAATAGGCATGTATTCTCTTTTTATAAAACTAATTTGAACTTCTCTTAGAGCAACAAGGATCGAAAGGAGTAAAATAAAATAAAATGCTTAAGGCATTTTAGAAAAGGAAATGATAGAACATAAACAAATGTGTACAAGGCACTTAGTGGAAAGCATAAAAATGACTCTAATATTCATAATATCTTACAATGGATGAAATGATATTCAATAATAGGGATTTATATGAATACCATTAACTGGGATGGATAATACCTCTCAATCTAATTGGGCAAGTTAAAAATCATTATGCTCTTTACATCCGTGGACCAAATAGGGACCACTCCATAAGTTTTCAAACTTGGTATGGTTGTCTGGTTTGGCCTTTTTTGAGTCCCATTTGAGGAATATGTCCCCTTCCTCAAAGATATTTATTATAGCTATCTTGTCAGAGGCCATTTTGACTTGAGCTTCATGTGACTCTAGTGTTTTCATAGTAGGGTATCTAGTTTCTTCTAATTTCATGAGTTCTATCATTCTCACATTCATGGGCTCATCCTCCATTAACTCAAGTTGATGGGCTAACTCTAATGTATGAAGATTAAGGGAGATAGGTAATTTGGCTTCCCTTCTATACACATTAACATATGGAGAATTTCCAATGGTAGTTTTAGGATTCACCATATCATCCCATAAGGTTGTCTTGAGCTTGGTGTGCCATGTTCTCTGATTTTCTTCCATGGTCCTCCTAATGATCCTTAGTTGATTATTTTTTTTGGAATATTTTAGACTAATTCATTAAGGATAGTAGTTAGAAGAGGTTTTGATGTAGATTCCCAATTTGATATCCCACTCACTTGTATTCATACCAAGGAATGCCCATCTATTATCTAAAATTATGTTGGCTAGGACATTAAATCTAGTCACAAGGCTATCATAGAAATCCAAGACTACATTTTCTCTAGCCTCCTTTAAAGTAATGGATTCTACCCACCTAGTGAAATAGTAATTTGTAGTGAGCACTAATTTATGACCTACACTTAATGGTGAATTGATCATCCCTATGAAGTATAACCCCCATTACATGAAGGGTTGATCCACATGAATAGGACTGAGTGGAAGGGATACCAATTTTTGCATTCATACAAAGAGGGCACACTTATAACATTTTATAATCCATGCTTGAGGATCTTTAAAAATATTGGGCCAATAATAACTATCCTTCTCAATTTTATTGTTGTGGTTTTAGGTACAAAATGTACTCTTGCAAGTCCATCATGCAACTGCTATAAGAGTTTGGTTACCTACTCATCATTTGTGCATATAAGGAGTACCCGATTGATGTCCTTTATAAAAATAACACCATAAACTAATCCATAAGTTATAGACTAAAACCTAAAATACCTTCTCTTGGATCTATCTAGACCTTGGGGGCATTCTCCTATTGCTAATAAGTTGGCCCTATTTTTAAGATAGCTCTTCTAAAGTGGAGGCATACCCACTTGTGAGTTATCTTGGGTCACCAAGATAGATTATTTATCTCCTTAGAGGTCATTCACCATGTGTTCACACAAGCCTTTACCCTTGACTAACTTAGTGACCTTGATCTTTATGTTATATTCCATTACTTTTGTGATCCAACCTACTCTCTTCTCATTCAAATCCTTGTTATGGAGTAAATCCCTAACTCTAGGATGAGACACAATAATATGGATCCTACTATTGGAGAGTATGGGAATAAAGTTCGAGGCTTATTAGGGCTATAAGAACTTTCTTCTTAATGAAAGTGTACCTCAACTCATATCCTCCTAGTCCTTCACTAAAAAAGGCAATTGGTTTCTCTATTTCTTTACCATTTTTTACATTAGGCATAACTGATATGTTTTCAAGGTTGGAAAAGGTGTACAAGATGAAATATTTGGATAAATTAGGATTCAAGAGTGAGGGTGCTTAGGAAATGGCCTACTTGATGTCTTCAAAAGCTACCTTTCCTTCATCATACCTAGAAAACAATTAGATATTATTTAACATGGTGGTGATAGGCTTGACCAAGTTTGAAAAAGTAGGTATGAACATTCTCACAAAGTTGTTCTTCCCAAGAAATCTCTGAATCCCCTTACTATGATATGGTAAGGATAATGCTAAGATAAAACATACTTTATTAGGGTCAATGGATAATACCTCTTTTGAGACAATATGACCCAATAGTTTACCTTTACACATTTTTTAGGATTTAAAGAGATCCCATACTCTCTACATATTTATAATATCAACCTTAGATGGTCCATGTGCCCACTAGCATTTTTGGAAAAGACTATGATGTCATCCAAGTAGACTATCACCATTTGATTTAACAATCCTTGGAAGTCCATGTCCATTGCTCTTTGAAAGGTTTCCCTAGCATTTGGCAATCCAAAATTCATCTTCTAATAATTAAATATCCCCCACTTAGTGGTGAAGGAGGTCTTGGATTGGTCTTCTTCTTTCACTAGCAGTTGGTTATAACCTAAATATCCATCTAAGAGAGAGAAGCATTCTAAACCAAAAAATACTTGTAAGAGTTTCTCCATATATGGTAGAGGGAAATGGTCCTTAGAAGAGGCCCTATTAATATCTCTAAATTCCACACATAATTTGATCTCCCCACTCTTATTTCTAACATTTACTAGATTATATACCCATGAGGAGTGCTTGATTGGGAAGATGATCCTAGATTCAATAATCTTGGTCAACTCCTTTCTCATGAGCTCTTCAATATTAGGATTTATGGGCCTTTACTTCTACCTGATAATCTTGACATCAACCTCTAGGTTTATTGTGTGTTGGGCCAAATTAGGATCAAATCCCCTTAGGTCACTATATTTCCAAGCAAAGATGTCTATGTATTAATTATAGTGATCTATGAAAGCATGCCTTTCAACTTTAGTTCTTACCTTTCCAATCTTAGCGAGCTTGTATTTAAGGATAAGAACTCTCTCATAGTTCTCTTCATTAGTTGACATCATTGATTAATCCTTCCTCATATGGTCTCCCTCATGAAAGAGACATTTTAGGGTGACTAGCCCTTTAGGAATCTTATTGGACCTTATTTGTACAATCTACTCCCCATACTAATGCTACAATTTTTCTTGGTTAAGGGAGGAAAAATTTGCTTCTTACTATAGGAAAAATGCAATCTATTTATCATCTTAAAATATGTACTAGTGATCTTCATTATCTGGCACTGATGTTATATTACCACTTTGACATGTGATTGAACCTTGGTCTTTTTCAATTCATTAGGGATGTCAAAATGAGCCCTCATGGTTGCTAGCCTATTAGCATGTTGATTTTGGCCTCTCTACACTATTTGGATGTTAAAGGCCTCAATTAGGTCCCACACTCTATGTTTTTAGGACTTCATTAAAGGATTCTTGGTGGAATTCTAACCTTTAACTTGGTGTATAATTGATTCACTATCTTCATATAATTTCAACTATTTGATCCTTCTCTTATTGGCCCATTGAAGGCCATAGGTGAGACCCTCATATTATGTTGCATTGTAGGAGCAACTAAATTGAAACCTATATGAAGATAAGTAATTATCATTTGAAGTGGATATTAGAATGACACCTGCACCTACCACATACTTGCTCCTTGAACAATCAAAGAATAATTTCCATGGAGCACTAGGATCTTCTTGAAGCTTTATTAGGGATGGAATAGGTTGGTTTTGTTTATATAAATAGTAAACACTCAAGTTATTTTCTTCAACACCTTCTAATGGGTCCACTAACTAGTTGTTGTTCCATAGCTCATCCAAGAACATGTATGGTACCTCTTCTAGATGAGTGTTTAGATCCTACCCCATTAAAAATTCATCCTCATCAATGATGGTGAAATTGATGTTGAATTTATCTATTCTATCAGGTTCTATATGGAATTGTGTAATGGGCTCAGCTTTGATTGAAACTTTGGACCCATACCTTGTCTTGAATGCAATAAAATATGAGTTTAATGCAAGATAGCCCTTATCCTTACTATGAACTCTCTAGATAAACATAGTGAAATATGAAGAGGCACATCCAAGATCAATACATACTAAGCCATAGAGACACTTGGAAAATTGTGCAAGGTTATACAAATGTCTTGATTATGCTAGATGTCTTGGGAGAAGAACCATCAAGTTATAACACTCTTTTGGACTGTGGCTTATTTTTTAGACCAAGATGGTTAGCTATGGACTTTGGCATTACTGAGGTACTAGACCCACTATCCATAAGGAAATTATGCACTAGAGAGTTACAAATGATCATTGAAACATATAAATAAGGAGGCTTAATTACATTACTTGATTATCCTTCACTTGACCCTTTGGCTACATTAGTGAGAACTTCATTCACCTTACTTGGTGGCTTATCTGTAACATTGATCTTCGATAATCCTTCAATAACGATGTCTATCTGGCTAGCCATGGAGATCATATCCCACATGGGCACACTCACACTTGAATTTTTCATTTGTCCAACAATGTTAATGGGTGAACCACCAACCTTTGAATGTGATTTGGTAACCACCACTATTGTTTGTTAAACTTGTGAGCCTTGAGACAAAGAAATTTTCCTTTGGATCTAATTTTTTAGAGATACTAAAACATTTGGAGTGACAATAGGTTCACTTGGTTAATGAAGGAGTAATGGTGGGAATCTCTTTGACTACTTCTCGACTAACATCCATGTTCCTTCTTTTAAATATTGTGTTTTTTGTTACTAGACTATAGGCCTAGATAGAACTAGCTTATTGGTTAGTTATGTAACACTCTTTTTGTTCATAGTTCATCATTATAACATCCATCTAATTTGGTCCCTGATTAGACCCTTAACCTTGATGAGGTTCCTCTTGTATTATTATCATAGGCACCTCTACATTTTGGGCCATGAGAGCTTGGTTGTATCCAAAGGTAATAGCTTACTACCATTGATCATTGAATGCTTGGTTAAGGTCAATATTAAGAACAATATGTTGACCAAAGGACTATTTGAAAGGCATCGTATAATATGCTTCTTGGGCCACATTATTTTAAAATATGATGAAGTAGTTGGAAGTACTAGAGACATTAGGATTGAAGCTATTCTAATTATTATATCCATGTTGCCCTTGTCCTTGGTTTTGATCTTGGCCACAAGTTTGGTAGTTCCCATTATATGGTGGGATATTGACTTCAAGGTCTTGTTGTTAGGGCTGATATGAACTTTGATATGGCCTGTTGAAAGCATGTTACATTTTAACATTTACTATCTCATTCTGTAAGGATTGAAATATGCTTTTGAGCTCCTAAAAGTTCTTTTGCTTTAGTGAATCATTAGACCCACTAGTAAAATCTTTCTCTTGATTTGGTTTAGGAATTACAATAATTTTTGGTGAAAGAAGCATGGCATCCAATAGAGGGATAACAATAGGAGGTGGTATAATATTAGGAAATAAGGGCATTGATGGTTTGGGTGTAAGTTTGTTAGCTTATACTAGACAATTTTCTACTTGAATAGCCACCTCCTATGCATCTTGAGAATATTTACTCCCATAGATTGGATCATCATTGCTATATCAATATTTAAATTTTTTAAATAATATAGGAAGGTAAAGTTAAGGGCTAGTCTCAATATGATTGGGTTTATGTCCTATGTTTCTTGAAACCTTATGTTAAAGTCTTACATGAATCCATGAGGAGATATCATAATGGTAGTTAGTTTCTCTGCAAGTGATAAATTGTCACTTTTGTCCTCAAATATTTTACACAAGGCTTCCCCTAATTTATCCCATGTTTGAATGGAGTTAGTAACAATATCTCTATACTGATCTAGGGCCTTTCCCATGAAATAAGGAGCTAACAACCTAATCATTATATTCTATTTAGTGACATTATGGATATTTTAAAAGTTGGCTATGCCTATGAGATGCTCAGAGGTGTTATATCTTGGTCTCCAGTATAATAAGGAACAATTTTAAGGGATCCAATAGGGACGTGATCAAAGTAAACAAGGCCTAGAGGACTTTGGCTATTAGAATATGTAAAATACATAGGAATTACCATGGCTATGCAAGGGGTTAATAAAGGGCTTATGTTATTGGTCGACCTTGGATATGACCTATGAGTAAAACTTCCTTGATATGGATGTGTATTGGTAAACCTTTATAATTTTTCTAAATTTAAAGCTGATTCAAAAAAATCAAAGGAAATACCTCTTGAAACTAGCCTTTTTATTACATTTGGCATAAGATGAAGCTATTTTTCTACACCAAAATGTTGATTCTTCCATTTGAAGTCCCTACATGCTATTGTTTAGGAGCTCAACTGCTATAAATTTGATCAAACCAACATCAACTTTGATCAATCTTCCTTTTAAAGAAGCTTATCCCACTAGGCATACCATAAATTATTATAGGCTCAATTTTCAACCTTAGAGAGGGTTCTTTAGGCCCTTTCCAATTGAGCTATACAAATATGACAACCCCAAGATGTGGGTAGCTTATATTGGTGTTGAACCTCCAAAGAAGGTTGACTTATTCTTGATGCTCACCTAAAAATAATGCTAAAATAATGCTTCATAGGGAAAAGGGGGTATAAATATGGTAAAGGTTCCTAATAAATATAAAAGGGTGATGCACCAAAGTTAAATGGACACTCATATAAGATTAAACATGCACTAGATCAATAGAAGATAAATATGTCTTACTCAATATCACAATCTCATAATTTGCATAAATGTTTCATATAGGAGGTTTCAAATCAAGCACTAATCTAGACCTATAAGTTAGTTTTAAAACACCTTTAAAGAGGCAAGTAGAAGGACAACAAACTAGGAAGAATCTCCTTCACAAAGTCAGCATACAAAAGCATACTAAGCATTGATTTAAGGTAAGAGACAAGAAAAGGGTTGATCATATTACTATAAAAGATAGTTATTAAAATATTTTGATAGGGTGTAACCATATAAAATGATCACACTTTTTCAATATTCTTGATGAGTATCATTTTCTCAAAAAAGAAAATGTTAAATTCTAAAAGTTGAGAACCCCCCTCAATGGGAATGAGACCAAGACATATAGAAGAAGAGAGACTAAAAGAAGGATGTGTGAGCATGATATCATAAAAATAACACCTTGTATTGGGTCATTAAATGAACCTAAGCTACCACCTTTTTGATCAATCAAAACATTACCCATTGCTTGTTGTGTAAGAAAGTCCCCAAAAGTTTTAAGGATGTAATAAATGCTCCTCACTATAATTCCCAATACTAGACCTTTTTTTATTGATCCTTAATGTAATCTCTTGCTTGGAGATAAAACCTCATGCTCATGGTTCTATGACTTGTAGGTGACTACTTATTGAGACTATGACCATGCTAAAGTATGAAGACCCTCTTAATCATATCTCTACTTTATATTTATGTTTGGATCATAGGTTTATCTATAGGTGGAAAACCAATCTAAGACTTTTGGTTTTCCTATAGTTTACAAATCAATATAGACTTATAACCCACATAACCTTTCACTTGTTATAAATATGTCTAAAGACACACTTTATCTCTATAGGAACTAAATGTTCATTGTACATGGATAGGTATTTATAAATGGTGAACCAGTCACAAGAATCAACCTTGAAAGTGATAAGAGGTTAAACTAGAGATAAATATTTAGCTCCAATGGTGATCTGTTGTGTTCCATGTATCTTACTGCATCAGTTAAACCACTCTATTGAATTTGAATGAGCTTTAATGGTGTCAGGAAAACACTATCAAACCCTATGTTTTTGGTATAAAAAACTTCCCAACCTTTATCGATAATCTTTGACTCATATAAAATTTGATTGGTTATCAAAATCTGATTTGGTTTGTTGACAAGTTGAATCAACTCACTTCATCAATTTTAATATGTATGAAGTCCCATGGATCATTGATCTTATACCTATTAAATGCATCTTTGGCATGTGTCACATACACATTTTTCCTTGAGATTTTCTAACTTTTTTACCACCACTTGTTGTTAGATTTAAATTCTTGATCAAACACCATCTGTTGATCTATTAGGACTTGCTATTTGAAAGCCACTGGCTAGTTCCCAATCTTAAAGTTGATTTCCTCACTACCATAAAATTATTTTCACATGACTATATTTTAAATTCATGAGACCATCAAATTTAAGATCAAAATTTATTGTTTTATTTGAGCTTTAACTTGAAGTTAACATGATTGTCTTACTACATAGGTCCAACTTTGAAAGTTTCTAACTCAAGCTAGAAGGCTTTCAAGGATATAAAAATGTTTGAGGATGATCTTGGCATGTAAATCTACAATTTTGTTTGATTTGATGGTCATTATATATCTCTTAGGTAAGATATTAAATTAACAAGATGACTAGTGCATTTGATCCTGCATGCCATCCTAGAAATGGTTGAGCTCATTTTGTTAACTTAGTGAAACTAAGGAGTCAAATTTGCACATGCATAACTCCATTTGGACTTTGGTGGATAACCTCAGACTTAGTACATATATCCTAGGGACTAAGGTGAACACACCCATGTGACTAATTTACCCTAAAACTACCACACTTGTAAGATATGGCCTTGTTAAGATGCTCACTTGTCTCTATTTGAACTCTTTTAAGAAAAGGCTAAATATGGAAAAATAGTGGAATATGGTTGAGAGGCCAACTTTGGATCTTCATATCTTATTATTCACTTTTTTTTAGGACATAAAACTTGGTGCATACAAATTTGGCACAAATTTGAATAAACCCATACGACCAATTTCACCCGGTTTCTCTATACATGGCAATTATGATGTTAGTAAAGTGCTTACTTAGAATTTCTATTACTAGGCCCAAATGTCTCAATGAACATGATGAAAAACCAAATGGATACCTTTCACTTCTAATCCATTCCAAGCACTCTTAACATCACATAGGGTCTATTAAACATGTTTATTTTCTCATCCATTAACATCCTAATTTATATGGATATAATTTTGGTGTGTGGGCCATAAATTGCCAACAAGTTAAACTTAGTTGGTTGTATATAATGATTCAGATTGGGTAGTTCTATTGATGATAGGCATTCCAATTTTGGCTACATATTTTATCTTGGTTATTTAAATTTTACTTGGTTATTCAAGAAGTATTAGGCTATTTCACTTTCATCTATATAGGTTGAGTACAGGGTAACATTTACAGAGAGTCACCATGTTCTTTGGCTTTGCTAGTTATTACAAGACATTGGCTTCATGTTGTATTCACCCACTCTACTTTGGTGTGATAACTAGAGATTAATTCATATATCTCACAAACTATTTTAGCATTATAGTACCAAGTAGATTAAGTTATATATGTACTTCATTTATCATCACATTTAGGATGGCATTCTTATCTTCAAGTGCATTTTGACTCAAGAACAAATTGTAGACATATTCATGAAGCCTTTTAAATCACCTAATTTCCTTGAGTTGCATTACATGCTTAGGGTTTCATAATTTATACTTGGGGGGTGTTCATGAGGACATATTCAATCTTTATTTCATGGAAATATATTGTACATGAGTACCTTATCATGCATTATTGCCATGACTCATTCTATGGATATGCCAATATTTATTATTTGGCTTTTGTTATCCCATAGATTTACTTTATGGGAGGGGGTGTTATAGTATCTATTTAATGTTTATTTATCATGTTTTTTAGTGTCTTAGCTATCCATTTCATCTTGTAGTGGTATTTGATTTATCTTACATTGGTTAAATTAGTTAGATTAGTATTTTCCCTTACCTATATAAGCAAGTCCATACCTTTGTAATAGAATCTCATTATTATCATATTATAAGTAAGCATTTGGTTTGATTTGTATTACATTATATTTATCTATAAATACTTATGATGTTCTTATTTTTTACTCTTCATATCTTGGCCTCATGGAATGTTTTTACCATTCCTAACAAAAAGTAAGGGGCTAACTAGAATTATTGTATAATTTTCTCTAAAAATTCCCTATTCCAGGAAATATATTTGTCCTAGGGATCATAAAATATCATAGTAATATAATTAATACCCACTATAGTTATTATATATATGTAATTTTGTGAGCTCAAAGATTATTTATTCATATAGATTATCATTTTTTTTGTTCAAAAAGTTTTTTTCTCAATTCTGATCTAAAGCATGAAATAAAATCAGTGTATGATATCTTAAGAAAATCATTAACCATCCAATTTTATTTCCCCTTGACACATATAATATCTATATCATAATCACATATTAACTTTATCCACCTTTATTTTTTATCATTCATGTTGGCTTTAATATATAAATACATAAGACTCTTGTGATCAATCAAGAACTTGGATGGCTTGTCTAGAATAAAATGTATCACGGTGTGTACTGATTCAACTACTTACAGGTCATGAGGTGGATAGTTAGCTTTGATTTGAATTAGTTTGCATGCCTTTTATGACACAAATTTTCCATTTTTAGTCAAAACTCATCTGAGTCCTAATGATGTATTTGTCCATAATTCCAAGTACCTATTGGGATTAGGAACCATATGAATCCATGTTGTGGTAATACGTCATTTAATCCTTTATAAATATTATTCACGCTAATATATTCATTCAAAAAAATTAAATTAAAATGGAGATAATTCATATGATTTGATATTCTATAAAAATACTTAACAAACCTTCTATAATATCCATCAATTCCCATAAAACTTTGCACTTCATTTACATTTATAAGTATGATTTATTCATTTATATATTTTGTCTTTTTCATATCCACTTAAATACCTTATCTAGATATGATATTTTATAAATAATCTATCTTTATTTATTTAAATGGTAACTTTGAGAGTTTGGATAATATAAGTGAGGTAATATTTTCAAAATTAATATTAAATGATTCTCATTTTTAGAATACAATAATATATCAACTAGTAACACTAATATAAACTAATTAAAATAGCATAAAAACTATTCATGACATTTATTAATTTATAGGTTAATTGGTGAGGTCAAAATGCATCAATATAAACTCATAATGACAATAAAAATTATGAATATTCTTTTATGCACACCTTCCCCTTTGATGCATAACTAGTGATACCTACACCTAATATCAAATTTATAAAACATCAATGATACATTCATCTATTAAAATAAATAATCAATGATTTGGATAGGATAATTATTATTTATACTTACGCTGATTTACATATGATGATCTATGCAAAATCATAGAGTTCTTAATTTATTCTTTACAAAGATGATGATTCTTCCCCATGATGAAACACTAGGTCTAATAAAAAATTATCCATGAGTTATTTTAGGTTAGCTTTAATGATATTTATTTTAGTGGTATTATTTTTATATTGCACATTTGATATATGTGTATACTCTATAAAAATTTCAATAGATAATTCAAATTATCTAACTAGTGGTAATATTAGTAAATCATCAAGCAAAAAAATTACAATTCTTGTAAGATAAGATAATATTAGTATTTAATTTATAATTAATTTTCATTTTCCTATACTTCAATTTAATATAATAAATAACCTAATTTCTACCTTCTCAAGTTATAATTATTATAAAATTATAGGATATCTAGCATTCTTGATGACTTGGATGATTAATAGGTTACCCATTTCATCCAGGAGTCAAAAACTTTTTACATACAAAATTAGGCTAACTTGATGGGTATAAATCCATTCCATGACAAAAATAACATCATATGGTCCTAAAGGTACCATATGTAAGGTAATTTTAATTTTAAAAACTCCCATGTCTAATTTTACTTATTCAAGATGCTTAGTTACATGATAATTTTCCCCATGATATATTATACTTTCCAAACCTCTCTCATTTCTATAAATTTAATATTGAAACTATAAGAAAATTATGGAGAAATTAAACTATTAGAAGACCCAAAATATATTATGAAAAATAATTAAAATCTAGATATAATGTCTATATATTCAATAATGTGGGATGTAACTCAACTTGATTATTGTCTACTACTACATAAATATTTTATTTTGTCTTTTGATTGGAAAAATACTATAGTAAATTCTTCTTGTAATGGGCCCCTCTACATAGGAAATAACATTGGGATGGTCCTTTGTATTCTATATGATTATTTTGGATTCCAAATATAGTGTGGAGTTATATATTGGTAGATGATCATTTCATTGAAAACCCTTAGGGCTTTTACCTTTACATGAATTTCCCTAGTACTTTGTAGGATCAACTCTAATTTTTTTATTGATATTCTTCAAATCCTTTCCTTTTAACCCTTTTATTGATGAAAAAACACTATACCTATTTCTCAAATGGGTATTTTTATTCACTTCCTTTTTATACCTAATTGAAAATTTATCATTTTATTTAGCCATATAAGTTTACTCAATACCACTAGCTAGAAGTTTTAGTTTCATAAGATTAAAATCATGCATAATTGTATCACTCAATCTTAGTTTCATCTTAGTGTCATTAGTTTCTTCACACCACATATAACTAGCATACCAATTAAGATCAAGGAAATTCATTTTATATTTAGTTATATAAAGGATATTTTGATACAATTTCTAAAATTCAACCTATTTACCTTCTTTATGATTATATAAAATATATCTCCTCTTAATAAATTTTCTAATTTTTCCTAGAGGTGAATGTCACCTTCTCATACCCCTTCATCTCTGCAAGATTTACCCACCATAATAGAGCATTGCCTTTTATATGGTGTGTATAAATGTGGGTGTAAATGTTTAAACTATTTTATAGAGATAAATATTACTTTAGGCTAAACAATGAAGTCCCTACAAAGTCCCCAATTTCTCCCTTCATTTGAATCATTGAAAAGGATTTTTTTTAAGATCTTGTATGAAAGTATTATTACCTTAATTCATGGGTCATATTTCATGCATATTTTTTAGCTCTTGGTTTTTATTAACTACATGTTTGGGGTTTTAATTTCCAAAAAGGATAGTTAAATAGGTTTCTTATTCTTTTAGCTGATCTTGGAGAGTTCTTAGGACTCCCATATTTCCTTTAAGTACAACATTTTCAACTACTGGGAATGAGATAAGGTTTCCTTGATCATTATGATGTTGGTCTTGATTGAGTTTTTAGTATATGTTTCTTATTATTTCATGGGTTGTCACTTATCTCTCTTTGATATATAGTAATGCCATACTTTTCATAATTTCAAATATTTCCACTATGTGTTCTCACCATTTTCCTATAGAACACAAACAAAGGAGAAGTTAAAGTTAGTTTTTTTGAGTTCCCTAGAGTTTTACTAAACCTAAATTAGATACCAAGTGTATGAAATCAAAAAAATCAACCGCATGTATTTGAAATGTGAACTTAACATTTAATGTATCTTTAGTTTAGGATCATTATCTATATTTATATTACTTACATAAATAAACTATAAAGATTTCATTCTTTGGATTATGAGATTCAATATCTAATAAGAATTGAGTACCATCAATTGGTGTAAGTTCATAAAACTATATCAGTTCTCATGGGGAGGGTAAATTCTTAGGGACAAAGTAAAAGATATTAGTTTCTAATGGTATTTTTTTGAATATGAAGTTTAATACGACATGATTATGAGAGATCTTGTTTTCCATTTATTCATCAACTATAGATTATTGATTTTTTTTTTAATTTTACTTTTTTACCTAAATATACTCATCCATTTATATTAGATGATAAAAATAAGTCCAAGTTATGATTAAACTCATTATTTTTATAAATTCACTGGTGGGATGAGTTCATGTATTTAAATATGGCTATAACTCCCTTTGACTAGTACTCATATTCCATGATGTATAATTAAATTATATTTTCCATGAAGCAACCATAATATAGTAGACTATTAAATAGAGGGTACATTTTAAGAACCTTTATCATAAATCACCTTAGATTTCATTGATGAATTTATAGATATTTATTTCATATTCATGTAAAATTTGAAGGTGTATTGGTGAATCCAATAAGAGATTTGGACCCCACATGGAAAGCCCATTTTTTGTTTTTTTGTATAACTAACTGATTGCATTATGTAATTGGTTGGCTTTGATTGTTGACTAGTTGCATCACTTATCTAATTGGCCATAGTTTCCATTTTGTCACACTATGAAACTGGTTGGTATACATAATTGGTTTCTTTTATGATGTAACCAGTTGGTATCAATAATCACTCAGTTGCATCATGTAACCAATCAACAAAAATGACAAAGATTCCATGATGTAACCATTCAGTAGTAGAAATAATGTAAATAATTAGTCTTGTCTAGTTTCATGACTGATACTACTAGGCCTATTCATTGAGTGGACACATCATCTAGATAGTTACTAATATGGTGTATCGATATGTTTTCCTTTTCCAAATGGTTTAATTTTTGGTATCGTTGGCTAGTTGCATGTGCTTTTAGTTCAAGATATTCGATCCATAAAAACTAATGAGAATTTCATGGTTACCCATAGAATCATATATATATATATATATATATATATATATATATATATAAGGTGAATTAGATGGTTACCCATATAATTATTATAAATCTTTGGTGATCTAACCCATTAAATATCTTACATTCTATTTTTTTAGGTGATAATGTCTTATGTAGTAACCCTAAAAAATCACCAAAACCAAATTCCCAAAAACTGAATATTCATGAATTTAAAAGTATTCACCACATAAATTTACCCTAATTACATGAATTAGGATAATGATATATATATATATATATATATATATATATATATATATATATATATATATATATATATATATATATATAACCATAACATTTAATTGAGTGTATAAGATTAATCAAGACCCATAACAAATAACAAGAACTTGCTCCAATAATTTGATGAGAAAACTATTTTCTAAGTAAAACATAATTCTTATGCTTTGATATATGAAATTATAGATTAGTATACATCATTATCCATAATATATATATATATATATTAATATATATATATATATATAATTTAATCTCAAGTTTAGTATTCTATCTTGTATGATTAGGGTTTCATTCTTAGTACCATCAACATAATAAAAATAAGATTTGTACCCTAACACATTATCTCATGCAACAGGTAAATTACAAGGCCTGGATATCAAGTATGGATCCTTCTCTTATAAATATAATTATTTCATATTGGGTAAAGTGTTTCTTATATCCTAATCCTAGTAAGGATTATATAAATTCACACTATTGTACCTTATAACATAATATAGTAAAAGACTTTATTGTTAGAGTTGAGAAATGAATGAAAATTTTTCCTATGTGAACTTATCATTTAATACATTCCTAGTTGTTATATATTATATCTCAACATAGTTCCTCATCTTCAAATAAATTTAAAAAAAAATCAATATATAGCTTAGTAGAGATTTGTAATGTTCCTTTTTTTTTAATCAATTAAATCAAAAGAAAGAAATCCTATTTCCATTTCTCATGGGCTATGGGGGATTTTAAAATGGAAGTAATATTATAATAATTCATTGAGTTGCCCCAAAAATGTAATTTGAGTTATAACTTAGGAAAAAGGGACACTTAAACTATTATTATTGAATGGAGCCAAAAATCAAATATTGAATACATGGCCAAAAGGTAATTAACAATTATAACGATGGAAAAAGTTGAATATTTAATTAAAATTAATTATAATAAATTGAGACTATGGTGGATTTGAAATATTGATTTTTATAAAAGGAAAATGTGGGAAGTGAGCTTGATTATTATTGATCATTTATTTTATCAAATTCACAAATGAACTTGGGATTCCATCTACTTCTTCTTGGGGATGAAAACCTTTGTTGCAACTAAACCAAAGGATAAAAACCCTATAGTTCATTGAGTTAGCTCCATCCAATTTTTAAGGTTGCATCATATAAACATTTTATCTTTAGGTAAACTTAAATAAAGGGTTGTAATCTCAAAGTACAATAATAAATACAAGGTTTTAACATATTTAGGCTTTCCAATAATAAAAAATAAGATATGGGTTATAATTCTTATTTGTATTACTATTACCTATTGGAATCACCTCCCTACCCCAATAAATGTTGTATTTGGTCAACTTATACTAATTTTGGAACCCACACTATTATTTATAACTCAAATCTATAAATTCAAAGATTTTTGTATTCTATGTTGGATGGCACCATCTCCCAACTAGATATTGGCCATTCTTATGGGTGTGAACCCTACCCTACAAGATCCAATTAAGAAAAATTCCTAGTAAAAAGAGATCACAAGTTTTTTTACAAGGCTTATGTGAGTAGAAACCACTAGTAAAGCTATTCTAAAACTTATTATATAGTTATCCTTTTATTAAATAACAACAATCCTAAATAGTGTTATACTTGGTGAATTAGTGAGTATAAAATAGTATTTAAACCTTCATCATACTATATGAACTTCAAAATTAAATATAATTAAAATATTCTAGAATTCAATATTGCATATTTCATGTGGTATTTTTTCTGTTAATTGAATTATCATAGTTGTCAAGAAAATTTATAATCGCTATTATATCTATAAATGGATAATTTAGTGCTATCAAAGCTAATTTTCTTTCCAATTTATAGGAAATATATTTTTTTCAACTTTGACTTCATGCAAGGTAATGGTGGAGAATTTAGGTATTATTAGAGGGAAAGGAATAAGGGTCCATAATAGCTAAAGTAAAGATTAATAAAGAAAGATATAGCATCATTTATAGGGAAATAGGAGAAATATATGGATTACACTAATAGGGTTGAAGATGAATCCCATATTGAAAGGATTGTATAAGGCTAGGAACTATTTGTTGGCATCATGGACAAGTTATTCCACACTATGTAGAATAATAACATATAAAAACCTCATAATGGGGAAGGCATTTATTCATAGGTAAAATAATAATCCACCCATTTAGAGGATAACAATTGATTATATTACCAAGACCTTCCATCCCAACTTCATTCATAGGGAAGAGATAGTTGTTGATGAGTAAGTTCAACTCTATATAGGGGATGATATTTATTCCAATTATGAGGAGTACATGGTCCTACTAAATTAATTTATAGTGGATATTACTCTCACTAATTCATAAATTTAAATAAAAATAGGGGTTGTTAAAGATATAAAACAAGGTGACCAATAAATCAAAGGGACTTCCATTAGGAAATATAGAAGATTTCACTTCCTAAATTTGTTGGCTCTAATAAGTGTATAAAATACTCATATGTATAAAAATTGGACACATTATTATCATTGAGGCCAATGAAGGAAAAATAAGCCATCAAATTTGACACCCTTCATATAGAAGGTGTAGTACATGAGTCATGGTACTATGGGTTATGGCATGCCAAGCGAGACTAGGTCTCCTACAGGAACTAAAATTTGGATCTAAGGATAAGAATTTATAGTAGAAAAAGAGATCCATCATCATCAGGAGCTAAATATCTTTAAATTTTTAGAGTTCATAGCACCATCCAGATAACATTATCATGCCAAAGGTTACTATAAGGTCAGTTAGTAAAGGTATTCCCATTAAATTCACTAAGTTTCCTTATATATTATATAGTAAAACAAAATTTAATAGGACAAGACGTTATCCCCAAAAGCAATATCCATCTCTTAGTCATCCTATTGTTTTAAGTAGTGTAATCCCCACTACCCACATGGCCATCAAGAATCAAGTGTTCATCCTATTTAATAGTGGTAATCCATTAAATTTGGCCAATTTTTATGAAATTCATATGTCTACCATTAATATTATCCCTTTATTCTTAGGATAAGGTCAAATAATTACTATTGAGAACATTTATGATGTCGCTAACCTTTGTTCCATTCACAATGTTGTTCAATATAATGTGGCTATCAGACTGCTCGTTGGTTCCTTCAAAGGAAAAACATTATAGTGGTATATAAATATTCCATTGAATTATATTTCTACCTAGGATGAGTTAGGTACAGCCTTAGTCATACAATTTGGGGACAAATCTGATCACCTATCTTTAGTTGAATAATTGACTAATAAAAGGAGAGTTCCTCATGAGTTCATGTCTGATTTCAATCATAGATTCAAAAATAAATGGAATAGAATACCTATATTGATTAGACCATCCCATAAATATGCCTTCTTATATTGTTTAAGGGCGCTTAATTCTGAAATTAGTGTGATGATATAGTTCATAGGTGGTACTGCCTTAGTAAATGCTTATGAGGATGTAATAATAGAAAAAAATAGTTTGATATAAGTTGATAAGATTGATCCAAGGCCCCCAATGCATATATTCCTAGAGTTTTAATCTATTCCACCCCCTCAAGTTCCCCATTTTCTATCATTATCCCATATTCTACCTACTCAAACTCAAGTTGTAGTGCCTTCTAGTGAAGCTAATGAGCTTGGTGAGCTGAAAGGTTTACTTCAATCTTTTGGAAATGAAATTGTTAAACTCAAGAGGCATAATATCATACTAATAGGCCCTATCAACAACAAAATTAGACTACTTATCATCCCTTCAAAGATCAAAGGCCTCCTTATCAAGGATTTAGATAAAATAGACTACCCTACCAAGCATAAGGAGCCATGGTTCCAAATAAACCATATACATATCTTGATCATAATGCACCTTACACACCAAAATTTATTGTTCCCACACCACCTAAAAATAATTTGATGCATGACTCAATTCGGCATCCCTCCAACCTTAATAATGCTTAAGACCAAGCCTTGGTATCACATAACATTAATATGCCATAAATGACACATGAAGAGTTCTCTCTTCAAGGAAGTTAGTATCAGGAGATAAGTTTCATACCATAAGGAGAGGCTCAACAAGTTCAAGTGTAAACTGATGCCATTAATATAAATTGGCAAATCGATAATTATCTTGTTTTTAATCATGGTGGTGAGAATATAAGTTCAAATGGTCATGTTATAATTGTAATTAGAGATAAAAGAAGAGTCATTGATGAGACTCAAGATGTTACTAATGCTTTAATTACTCCTAATGTTGTTTCCAAGAATACCAAAGATCAACTTGTTACCCCTAAAACATAGAAAAATGAGAATGTAGAGGCTCAAAAAGTCCCTCAAATATCTTTCATCAATGAACAAGTGGTGGTTCAAAAGGTGCAACCAAAGGTTAGTGGAGATTTATTTATCATAGTGGATTAGATGTAGAAATATAATGCCATAATTATCATGTGGGATTCCTTTTCTATCCCAGTATAAAAATATATGCTCATCTAAGAGATTTCATCTCTCAAGGTGTCTACAAAATTGATTAAGAAATAAGGAGTTATCTTGACAAATTCAGACCAACCAATGAATCATCAAGTATAACTAATATATAAGATATTAAAGGGGGAAAAATCTAAAGTAAATTAAATTAAAACTCCTCCTTTCTACCCATCTTTGATAGTTTGTTAATCTTTAGTTCATAATTGTATGGTAGATAGTGGATCCATTATCACTATCATGCCTAAGTAAATTATAGATAAGCTTGGTCTTGTCTATGAGCCAAATACTAAGGGTGTGTTGAAACTAGATTGGTCACTAAAAAATATAGTATGAATAATTAAATATATGAAGTTTACATTACATGATTATCCTAATGTTACCATTCAGTAGGATGTAGTTGTGGTGGACTTTCCTCCCTACTTTGCCTTGTGCCTATCAAGGGACTTTACCTCAATGATTGGAGGATATTTATAAGCTTATTGGATAGATTTGATGTTTATAACTAGATATGTTACTAAGGTAACAATACATTATGAACCCATTTCACATTTATATTTGGAGCCATATATTCTAAGTGTTGTAAACACTAATTATGTCATCTATGATGAGGTAATCGAAACTAGTGTAGAGGAGACTAAATCACATTTAGATGGGATTATAGAATTTTTCATTGATGAGTGTGCCTCTATCTCACATGAATATTAAAATAATTAAAGAATAATTACTTGGTGTTTATTTCTTCTAAGATAAATAGGCACTAATTTCAACCTTGATGAAGGATGATGAGTTTACAAATGGTATTTGGAAATTATACTTTGATTGATCAAGGAATAAACATAGTACAATGGATAGAATGATGTTGATTTATCTAACAAAGCAAAGGTATTTCTTATTTGTTAAATTTCAATTTAGTTTTTCAAACAATGATAATAAATATGATGCACTAGTTCATGGTTTACAATGGGATAGGAAGATGAATGTCAATTCCTTACAAGTATTTGGTGATAGTGAACTTGCGGTTCACCAAGTGAATGCCATTAATATATGTATAAACTCATTTATTAAATATTAAAATCATATAATATTGGACTTTCTTGAATAATTTTAGGCCTTCAACAGTCAAGGAATATAAATAGATGAGAATAGAGATATAGACATGTTGGCTACCATTGGGGTATAATCTAGTATCCCTACTGATGTAATAAATTAAAAGGTCTAGTAATAATTAAGGTTATATTAAGGCCTTATATCCTAGATTATAATGATAATTGGTAAGTGTTTGAAGATGATAATTAGATTGTCATATTCTTGCATGAAGAGGATAAGTTTTCCTCAAGAAATTAGTCAAATTACTTGTAGAAATATGATGATCATATTGTTCAACTAAAAACAAATAAGTTTTCCAAGGGATTAGTCACACTTGATAACATATTTAGTGGTGATGATGACCTAAGCAAATAAAAGTCAACTTTGTCATCATTGTCATAAAAGAAGGAACATTATGCCAATGTGGAAGTTACACCTATTGATACCTTAACTTTGGGTACAATATGCATGTATTCAGAGGAGGAAGTTTTCATTGAGTTATGTACATGTTTTCCTATTGTATTTACATGGAAATATAGTGATCTCAAGTGATTTGACCCAAGTATAACTAAACACTTGATTAAGATAAAAGGTGACACTAAGATAGTGAGACAAAGACAAAGGCCTATTAATTCTAAGATTGAGCCTTTGATGGGATATGAGATTTATAATCTCATTGAGTCAACTATTATATTTCCAATCAAGCACTCAACTTATGTGGCAAACCTTGTTCCAATACAAAAAATGAATGTTGATACTAGACTGTGTGTTGAATTTTATGATTTGAAAAAAGATTCACTTAAAGACCATTATCCATTTCCATCTATTTAAAAAAATTTATAGCTGGTTTCTAGTTTAGAAAGGTTCTCCTTGTTGAATGGATATAGTGGTTATAAATAGATTTTGTTCAATAAGGAGGACCAATTCAAGACAACCTTCACCATAAAGTGGGGGAAATTAACATATATAAAGATGCCCTTTGGTGTATCCAATGTAAAAGAATTTTTTTAGAGAGCCATGGATATGGCATTCCAGGGCTTTCTTAACAAGTCTATGTTAGTCTATTTGGATGATATAAAAATGTTTAAAAAAAAATGTAAATGAGTACGTAGTTCACCTTGAGCAAGTTTTTGAAAGGTGTAGACAATTTGAGGTATCCTTAAATCCCAATATATGGGTCTTCTCATTTCATGAAAGTAAGCTTCTTGGACATATAGTTTTAAAGCATGGTTTAAGCATAGATCCTAAAGGAATAACTTCAATTATTTCACTTTCCTTGCCTAACCATAAAATATATTTGCAAAGTTTCTTAGGGTACATCAATTTTATCAAAATATACATCTCATATGTTTCCACTTTAGTTAATCCACTTATATCCATGCTAAATAATAATTAGAGTTTCAGCTAGTCCAAAGGAGTAAAGATTTTTGAGGTAATTAAGAAAGGCACGTCTAGTGGTCCTACTCTCATGAACCTAGATTTTAAAAATGACTTCATTTTATACACCTACACTAATATTAACACCATTTTAGGAATTCTTATGCAATATAACCATGAGGCTTTGGAGAAACCAATGGAATTATTCAATCAAGGCTTGGAGGAGTATGAAGCAAGGTTCTCTTTTTCTAAAAATCATGTGCTTTTTGTTATACAGTGTCTCAATAAGTTTAGATACTTATTTTCTAACAATAAGATACACCTAATGGTTTCCCATCCAAGTATTAAGGAGTTTCTCTTGAATAAAGACATAAATGAGAAAAGAGATGCTTGGATAACAAAAGTAATGGAGTATGATGTGGAGATCAAGGTCATGAAGCTTATTAGAGGCAAAGGACTTTGTGAGCATCTATCCTAAGATTTAAAAGAATATAATGAGGTGGTTATGGTGTTAGCTAATGAAGAAGTTGTAAATGATAATAACTCACCTTTTATCTAGTATCATGATTTGATAAGATACCTCCAAGATGTTCTTCACCCCTCTCATCTAAATCCTTCCAAAAGAAGATATTTTAGATTGAAAGCCATTCCATTTCTTCTTATTTCTGGTGTTTTATTCAAGAAAGATATCAATGGTATGTTGTTAAGATGCATTGAACAATTTAAAAAGGAAAGGTTGCTTGAAGATTTCCATGATGGACATGATGGAGGGAATTATTTAGCAAGGACCTCATACCATAAGATCATGAGAAGTGGGTATTATTGGCTAAGCATATTCAATGATTATCATGCATGGGTTATGAAATGTAGATAGTGTTATATGTTTCTTGGAAAGGTGAAACTTACAATATTACCTCTCCAAAAAATTGTAATGGATCATCCCTTTGTCCAAATGGGATTATATTTTATTGGTCTTATTAACCCCACTTTAAGATCAAGATATAAATGGGTACTAACTTATAAATATTACTTCACTAGATGGACAGAAGCAGTGGTATCAAAAAAATCAAATGAGTCCAATATTATAGATTTATGTGAAGGTTTCCTTACTTTATTTGGAGTCCCTTCAACCATAATTTATGACAATGTTATGGCCATTGTGGGGTCTAAAATAAACCAATGTGTAGTTAAAGATAGTGTCTTTATTAACACTTCATCAAATTACTACCCAAAGGGTAATGGTCTTAATGAGTCAAAAAATAAGAACCTATTGAAGATGATAATAAGAACAATTAAAGATAATCAAAGGTCATTGCATCTCAAACTAAAGTAATCTATATGGGATAATAGGATCACATAAAAGAGGTCAATAACCAACTCTCCCTACAATCTAATATATGGTAAAGAAGCAAGAATGCTTATTTCTCTTACTTTTCCTACCCTAGAACTTATGTATCAACTTGAGTTATTTGAGAATGAACTAATAGAGATTAGGTATTTTGAAATTATGGAGATGGAAGAGATAAGGCATTAGTCCATGCTAGCCATGGAAATCCATCAAGTAAAAGTGAAGAGAGCCTTTGATAGAGGAGCTTATTTACAAAATTTCAAAGGAGATTTGGTCCTCAAGTGGGATGAAGACAGACCTAAACCAAGAAGGAATACAAATTTGAATATATTTTTGGAATGGTCCATACATAATATCCAAATAAAAATTACAAAATTGGATAGGCCTTCCAACATTCAAGGATATATGGTAAGGAATTTCTTATCCTAGTTAATGGGATACACCTAAAATATTGCTTCTGAGAGTTTGAGTTCTTGTACATAGTTTATTTGTTTGTTTTCCTCTAAGTTATACCCTAGAAAATTTATTTTTTTGATTTTGCTTTATTTAGTTATCTTCCTTATTTTCTATTTTTTCTTTTGGTTTTTGTGGTATCTATTGTCTTTTCAAACCAAAGGGTTATTTACATCCATGGATTTGATTCATCATTATTAGTGAGTCCAAGAGTCATGTAAATGGTCTGAGTTCTCAAGCATAGTAGGCATGCTACCTAAATAAGTCACCAAATATGTTGGATAATTTTGGCCTATATACCAAGCTTCTACTTGGATAGATTATCTTAGTAGAGTTCATGATTGACCAAATAATAAAATGACTAGAGTAAGGGAATAAGATGGACTAGACCATCATGAAACATCATGTATAAATAGATAGATTAGTCTAGTTACACATTTAATATATGCACTTATGAGGTCAGCCATGGTCAAATCCTTACATGGACATCTTTTTCATGACTTAAACATTACTTATAAATTTCATGTCTTCATGAGTTTTCTATCTCAAGATCTAAGTTCTCAAACTTAAATAAGAACAATGAAATGTGTGTGGGGACATCAAGTTAAATTTGTAATAACTAACTATTTAGATTTTTAAAATCCTTAACAAGTAAGCCATGCATACGGACATCAAGTTCAAGCCTCATGAAATATCCATTTAGATTAAAAAGAGTGAACATAAGGCTGACAAGTGTCCAAATTATGGTAGCTCGATTTAATATCCAACGGAAATTAGTTGATAAACAATGTTAGTGGGTACAAAATATCCAATAGAGTGCACTAAATCATGAATCACATATCAATGGTGAGATCATAGTTAAAAGCTTAGTGTGTCTTCAGGATAAATATGCAGTTGACAAATGGAAAGGTATTAGATGCCCATATGAATATCTAATAGCATGAAGTGACTAACAAAGATAGTGGGTCCAATAAGATAAATGGTGCATGATGCATATTTAAAAAACAATACCAATGGTGAGCAAGAAGTTAAAAAGTCATTTAATATTGAAGACAAATGCATATTTCCAAAGTTTCATGACCATGGTAACTATCAAGTAAATCAATGGTGTGCATGTAAGACATGAAGATAGGATTAATGATACACATTTGATTAAGAAAAACAAAGATCAATGGCATACATTGATTCATGTATATAGGATCAATGTTGCACATTTGATTAATTAAAAAAAGATCGATGATATGCATTTACTGAGTAAATCAAGATCTATGGTTAAGATTAAAAGTAAAATCTAGGAGTTTTCAAGTAAAGGTTGAATATGGTCAAGGTTGAACCAAAGAAAATATTTGAAGGGGATGCCACAAAAATAGACACATCAGTTTCAATAGGTTCATCACCAAATACAACATCATGACTATAACCCTTTTATCCACTTATACACGCTAAAGATTAACTAGTAGGGTGAAGTCTATGCTAGAAAAAGATAATTAAATATTGATCTAGCTATTGTAATTGCTTTGACACCAAAATTTAGCTTACAAACAACTTGATCCTATAATTTTAACTATAAGGAGTATCAATGTATGCCAAAAATAGATTGAAAGAGACTAATATAGTTGTTTTGGATACTTTCCAGAAGTAATCTTAGGCATTATGATCTTTTATAACTAAATTAATGCTAGATGATCAGAAATCTTGGTCATTATGCTCCCTTCTCCATCCTTATACACATGATCCCCATATCTCTCATCCCTTTACTATAACACCTATTTGATGCAATAAAAGACTAAAATCCTCCATTTCCAAGATGAATTAAAGTGCGTTTGATGAGTTCATTAATGTGGTTAAGTGAATATAAATTTTAATTTCCTCTATCTAAGTTTTCTCACCTTCATGTAGTGTCTTGTTAGTTCTCACAGGTCATTCTAAGTGCATATATATTTTGTTCGTCAGTGTGGAAGGGGACAACTACCCTCCCATGATAGGATGATAGCTAGTCAATGCCTTGTTATGAAATAATTATGTGAAAGCTGATAAAAGATTCAATGTAGTGATGTTTAGTAGTCTTGAATGCATCCTATAGTGTGTCTTATGTAAGTATAAGGATAAAAATATTTGGTACATCACCCCCCTTTTACATGATTTTATAGATTATTGTTAATATCTCTCTCCCCTTTATCTAATAAGAAGCCAATTTAGGTTTAGTATAGGTGATAGACCCAAAATGAAACCAACCTTCTCTATAGTTATGACCCAAGATTATGTGACCCATAGCCTAGGTTCATTCCCATGTTGGACTGGGTTAGAGAAAGAGTACCTAAATAATCCCCTTATCAGCTAGGGTGTAACCTAGGGTGCCAACAAATCGATCACAAGGGGCACAATCACATCCACTCATACATGGAGTTCAATACTAGCTTAATAAATAAATTTTATAGAGTTGATCTAGAAATAAATTTTTGAGAATTATTTTAACTTAAACAAACCAATTCAATAGATGATTTTTTTTTTAATTTTCATAAGATTTTAGTTAGGGTGTTTTATGTGACTAAAAGGAGGCTTGTGGTTTTATTCATAGAGGGTCTAACTGAACCAATTAGAGGCTTAGTGAAAGATTTTATACCTATCTCTCTATAAGAAGCCATTAAAAGGGATTTTGATCTTGAAACTTCAACCCCTAGCAGAATATTTGTACCTATATGAAAAAATGATAACTATTGGGTAACCAAAATTGGTACCTTGTGGAAAACAAGAGACATCAATTCTCAACAAAAATATATACCAAAAATAATTAAATAACTAGAAATAAGGAATGAACATAAGAGGAATATGTTATGCTTCACTTGTACAGATCCATAGGAGCATGGTCACATATGTCTTGTACAAGGACATGTACATTACATAAAGGTGTTATCATATGCTCAGTCAAAATTGGAGGAACCTATATCATAACCTAAAATAAGGGAAGGAAATAGTCTAGTAGGTATCCTTACCACACTTATTTTAGAAGGTACTTGTGATACACTTTTTAGTGCACCTATTTATTACCCTTTAAATTTTTTTGAGTTATGCATGGTCATAAACTCATAGTGTTGGTCGATATTTGGAAAACCCATAATTTCATAGATGCAGGATTGGAAACCAAAGAAGGTTTCAAAATAGAGGATGTTTATGGGTTAAATTTTATTATGAGTGATGGTTCTATTTTTACTTACACTAGGAGGATTTGAAAGTTGGATATTAAATTGTGTAATCATAGGGTTTGTGATTAATTCGATGTTATGGTCATAGGAGATACATATATGGTTTTAGGGGTGTAGTGACTACATTAAATTGGGGAATTCACATAAAATTACCAAACCATGTAGCTAAAATTCAAATTTGATAGGAAAGAGGTGGTACTTTGTGTTATGTCCAATGGATCCCCCAAATTTGTCACAACAAATATAATTAAGGATGTCACATTTGATAGTACTCTTTTTAGAAACTAGTTGGTTCATGATTAAACTATAGTGGATTCACTTAGTAGGATTATTGGAGAAACATTACCTAGTATATGTCTTCCAATTCTTCATCATATTAGACAAGCATAGAAACATATAACTACATAACAATGAGGATTACAAGAGACATCAAGATTGGTTTTAGATCCTAATATTTTTACTACAGTTTAGGTATTTCTTGAGGGAAAGTAATTTTGAGAAGGGTGGATTATAATGTCCCTTTTTTGAATTAATTAAATCAAAGGACCTGGAGTCTATTTTTATTTCTCATGGGATAAGAGGGGACTAAAAATGGAAATAATATTATAATAATTCATTAATTTTTCCCAAAAGCTACTTTATGTTATAGCTTGGAAAAAAGGTACACTTAGTGTATTATTATTGAATGGGGCTAAAAAACAAATATTGGATACATGGCCAAAAATGTAATTAATAATTATAAGGATGGAAAAATATGAATATTTAATTAAATGCGATTATAATAACTTGAGCGTTAAGATGGTTTGGAAAAATCTAATTTTATAAAATGATAAGAGGAGCAGTGATCTTGATTATTATCGATCATTAACTTTATCAATTTTAAGAACAAATCTAGGATTCGTTATACTTTTTCTTGAGGATGAAAACCTTCATTGTATCCAAAATATAGGATTAAACCCATCCAATTCATTGATTTATCTCCATATATGTGTTAATTTTTCATCATAAATATATGTTACCTTCAAGTAAATAGAAATCAAGGGTTTTTAAGGTCAAATTAGGGAAATAAATATAGGGATTCAACATATTTAGGATTTCCAATAACAATGACTAAAATTTGGGCTATAATTCTTATTATTTTTTCCTCTTAATTGTTTTAATTACCTTCCTTACCCTAATCACCATTATCTTTGGTTAATTTTTATTGTTTTTGGGGCCCATAATGTTGTTTTCAAGCCCAACTCTAGAAGTTCAAAGATTATTGTGTTGTATGTTGGCTAGTGTCATCTCCCAACCAATTATTAGCCATTCCTAGTGGTGTTGCCTTACTTTACAATATCCCATGAATAAAAATTCCTAGTAGAAGGATATTTTAGTTTTCTTTTCCAAGGGTTGTGTGAGTAACATCTATTAGTAAAGCTATTGTATAGCCTACCATATAATTAGCATTTTATTAAGTAACAATAGTCCTAACCAAAATTTTACTTGGTAAATTTTTTGAATAAAATTTTTTATTTTAAACTTTAAATTTTTTTATGTACTTCCAAATATAATTAAAATTTATTATAATTCAGTATTTTGTATTGCATATGGTATTTTTGGTGTTGATTGGATTGTCAGAGTTATCTAGAAAATTCAAAATCCCTACTATATCTTAAGGTGATATTTTAAAATAATATTAAACCCATGTCATAGTTTATAATATGAATACTTACTTATAATTCCAATTTTTCCATGAAACAATCCTTACCTATAATGATTAAGGAACTATAAGTATTTCAAACTAGGAGGACTAAATAAGAATATTAAAATAGGGGATCAATTTCAAGTTTATAGTTATCACATTTTTTAATAATATGTTTTTTAATATTTATTAATAAATTATTTATTTTATTAGAAACTCAAAAATAATAAGTGTATGGTAAAATAGGGTTTAACACTCTCTCTATAATCAACATAAAATTATGAGTAGTTAACATATACAACCAAAGAAATAGAATACTATGCTTTCCATATAAAATCGTGCTAATAATGAACATAAAATTCTTATTGAGAGATCATGACATAACACTGTATAGCTTTCTATTTGGATTAATCACACATTCAAAACTAAAAATTAAAATTTTGCAGTCTATAATAATTCTTTGCATAGATTTTTTCAAAAATAAACAACATAAATCTTAACATATCTAATAAATAATACATAGATGAATAAAATTTTTCTTTTGAATTTGAGAATATTCCATTTTTATTCTATTGAAAATTTAATAAATATCAACCCATATTTTAAATATCAATCATATAATGAATTTCCCTTAGTAACCCAATAGTTAACTTAGAATGGACAAAAAACCCTTATCAAATGTCATCATATTTTTTTATCATATTTGATAAAATATTATAATATTCATATTATATAATAAATGTTCCTAATTAAAATGAATTTTACCAAATAGACTTGATATAATAAAAATTATTTCATAATGTCATTTGAATTGTGGTGTAATACCAACATTACTATTTTTTTACCACAACATATAGTTTGAATATTCAACCATCGATATCTTTTAATTATTTAATAGTAATATAACCAAAATATAAATATTAACATCATTAATTAAATCAATAAGGTAAATATCTCTATCATTCAGTCTCTTAAAACCATCTAATTATAAAAAACTAAGTATATTAATAATATATAAGACAAATTAGAATTAAATATCAAACTATCACAAGTATAATTTATCAAAGAAACATATAATAATAATTATGATAATAAAGCATTAAACATGAAAATAAAATTTACATTTCCCGTGGTGGAAACACATTAAAAAAACAAAGAGAACACCATATTATGCATAACATATCTATCGATTATTGTTGTAGACAAGTGCCACCGTATTATTTAAAATTTAATTTGAAGATTCAAATAGAATTTTACAATTTAATCCTACCCAATGGAATATTGGTCAAAGACCCTACCCACCCAACCATCATTCTGGGTATGGGAGAACATTGTGTAATTTGAATAACAATAAATTGAGAGAGAGAGAGAGAGAGAGAGAGAGAGAGAGAGAGAGAGAGAGAGAGAGAGAGAGAGAATATATATATATATATATATATAGAGAGAGAGAGAGAGAGAGAGAGCGCTAGGATTTCTTTTCATAATTATTATTTTATCACATTTAATTTCATAACTTGTTTATTCTTAGTTTAGTATAAAATTATTTTCACTCTAATTAATGGGCTTACAGACCATGTTATTTATGTATTACCTAGTAAAGTGATATATAAATTGTCTATAGCCTCATTCTCCATTTTTTAACCTTGATTTTATGCTAGTGAAAAATTACTTTATTATGTAGTAGTCTTACCTATATTAAGTAATAATTAAAAATGTGATAACGTAATGTTTTATTGAAATATAATGTGATACCTTATTCCAATTTTTTAAATACACCACATTTTATACCCCTTTTTTAAGACATCTTTTATATCCTTGCTTATTAGTTTTACTTTGATAGCTAGGTCTTATATTGAGCTTTGGGAACAATAGATTTTATGAAAAGTTTATATTTTCTCACTAATATGTTTTTAACATAAACTTAAATATATGTATTTTAATCCAAGATTATCCCTTAATAGAAAAATCACTATTATAGTCATAACATTCTTTTTCATGTTTAGCCTTTACTTTCATTACTCAATTCATTTATATGTAATAATTTAACTTGTGGTAGTGTTAGTAAATATATTCAGGGTTAAAATACTATTTCCCTTAAGTTTGGGTTTATACAGTTTGACTCATCACATTATCAAATATCTACATGTCATAATCTATTCATACATGGTTATGATTAGCAAAACAATGTGCTTAATTGTGATACAGTCAAATAGATAAACATATAGTTATAACCATCCAAACCATCCAATTTTAAAAGTATATTTCTAATATATTTTATTTGAATTCAAATTATATCAAAGTAAAATTGTAATAGAAATATCATAACCTCAATAAATGAAAAAGGGAAGAGAAACATAGTTATTGACCTCTGAAGTAGGTGTTAATTTCTTTCTTGATTTTATTTTACAAGCCCTATTATTTCATCTTGTACCCCAATACTTTTTCCTTAACTATTAAAAAAACATAGTGAATATATATCCTTTCCAAGATTCCCCTATATATTTATGGTTTTAAATAGGGTTTTCTAAAACCTTTGACTTTGAAACAACCTCCTTATGTTTGCCATAATAATAGTTATTAAGCATGTAACCAATTTTTATATGAAATTTTCAAATAAATTCATGATCTTCATTACATCATCATGGTTGTTAAAACCAAAAAAAATCATAATAAATCAATCAAACTATTATTATTTCTCATTATCTATTATCGACATTGACCTCTTAGTCAATGACTAAGTTTCACAATGAGCTCTAAGAAAACTCTCTATGTTTAGTCAACTTTTTTTTATAGAGAAAAATATATCATAATTCATTAATAAAATGAAATTACACTTAGTAAATGTTGATAAAAAATTTCTAGAAAAAGGTCCAAAATGTTTAATTAACTTATTCCCACCATATTTTCCATAATATTTTACAACTATTTTGGTAAATTAAAGTTTTTACCCTTTTTAAAAATTTCTTACTTAATATAAAACCCATTCCATAGGTGATAAAACCTTTTTCATTATATCCCACCTTTTAAATTAAAACTTTATATATTTTTGTTTGAAATTTAAATATTCTCATTTAATAATTTTGATTTCTTTGAATGGATTGTTATGTACCTACTAGCACTTCAAATTCTAAACCTTAAAATGGTGCGGTGTGGTTGTAATGTCACTTTAATCCAAATTTAAACCTATATCAAGATGTATCATTATGTATAGTTATAGCCTCAAATTAGAGTTTTTTTAGTCTCAAACATGAATAATGAAATAACACCTATTTGCCAAACTATGAACAATTTTAGTTTGTTAATTAGAAGGAAATAATATGAGAATAGGGAAACAATTTTAATCTTTGTATGATTTTAGTTTTTATTTCTCTCACTCTCATATTGTACTTTCTCTTTTCCCATATTTTACTCTTGTAACTATCTAAGACTATATTTTTGTAGATATCCTAACACTTGTAAAAAATATACTAAAGCTTAAGTAATATTTTTTTAAAACAAAAAGTAACGATAATGTCATAACAAAATGATTTTAATTTATTATACCAAAAAATTAAAATGAAATAAAAAATATTCATTATATCATAGAAAAAATTTCAAGTATATTTTAAATAATATCATAATAACATTTATCAAATTTTTAAAATAGTAATAATACAATTATAATAATATAATGGAAATGAATACCTGTAGAAATGAACATTGTGGAAGACCTTCAATAGTTTGAATTTATGTTTAAGCGAGAGTCAAAAAATGGTCACAATCATAGGGCCTAGTCTCAGGATGGTTTTGGTAGTGCAATGCATGCAACCGATGTTGATGGAGGATCACATGACTTACCTGACAAGATGCTTTAGCCTTTGGGCCTACTAGACAACATTTCAAAAAATGTCAAATTCAGCCTCAAAACTTTTAGACAACTCATCTCTAGCTCAAAAAAACTAGACCCTAGTGGGTTAAAACCCTCATGGTCTGACATGGTCAAATTCTTAGATCTGGTAGGCTGAGTCCCATCAGGTCACCAAATTTTACTTGTTGATGTGGTCAATGGGACTTTTATCCCTATCCCAAACCCCATCATGGAATAAGACAACATGAATCTCACCATATCTATCCTTGGTAGGGACAATTATTTTGAACTAAACATAGATGCTTTCTAAAAATGGTTCAAAGAAAGATGGAAACCAAAGGGTCACTTGGAGGTCATTATGCTAGCTAGAGGATTCATCCTCATCAATTTATCTCTTCGAGAAGACTGCATTAATGGTCTTTTAGAAGACCCTTAGTTCATGAGGAAGGCAAGTGTCTCTATTATAAGATGGAAGGCTAGCTTGACCCTCAATAATACTTCTATGGATGATGTTCCCATGTGGGTCCTCCTACCTTAGCTCCCACTCAAATATTGAGACCTAGAAGTTAACAATGGGATTTATAGATCCTTAGGCCAACCCATAAAAATTGATATGGCTATTCTATCATGTCAGAAGATTGTTACTTCCCATGCCCACATATTTTTGATAGTAAAAACCCCCTTCTACATGAGATTAATATTAAATCCAAGTATGGTTTTTCACATAGAATATTGTTTATGAAAACAATGTTATCATTTATCCTAGCTACAATGTTCCTAGGCACATGCTTCATGATTTCCTCAAAAGAGGACTTACTTCAAAGGACTCCTCCCTACATATAGATAAATTTGATGCCTCAAAGAAGTATTATTGATTAGAGTGACAACTCAAAATTTTCTCCCCATAAGTACCCTCATAGACTCTTCCTGTTACCAATCCTAAAGTTTCACCTTCTATCAATCTCAAAAAGAATTCTAGTTTAAATTTTTATGTGTGTAAGTAGTTCTCTAACATATTCGTCCCTCTCTTCCATGATTCTTCTTGATCCCCCATTCTTTTTCCTTGTTCTACCAGTGTTGAAGGTATAAAATGATCTAAGCCTATTGCCCCTCTTTTTTGTTGCTTGATTTTGAGCCTTCAAGTGATCCTGGTGCTCTGGGTATTCCTCCTCCCCCTTCCCCTCTCCTTGGACCCACTCTCCCCATTCCCCTCTACCTCCCCCCTCCTAGTTCCCCTTCCCCTCCCACCACCTTTTCTCCACCTCCCTCCCCCTCATTTTCCTTCCCTTTAACCTTGTCTCCCCTCCCCTCATGTGTTTCCTTCCCTATTTTCACCTCTTGGAGCCTCCCCCCTCCTTGTATCCCATGAGAAACCTAGAGCTCTCCCATAGTTCCCCCTACCTCCTCTTCCATTACCCCTAATTCTTAGTGTCTACCCTAGCCCTTTCCTAGAAGAGCCTTCTCTTTGCTAAGTTGGGTTGTTCCCCAACCCCTCCCCCCTTTGAGTCCACCCCTCCCTTTCATCTAGTTTTCTCCTTTGATAAACAAAGTGGTGGGGTAATGCTCTAAAGCCATTTTTCCATCCAAATACCCCCCAAGATGATGGGATTACTACTTTTCCTAAATATAAAAGAGGCATGAAAAAATCCAATGTTGGTGTTACCCCTAAACCAATTGGTAGATCCATTAGAATCTTAACTAGGAATCTAGAAATTGCAAAATAGATTACTAATGACTCTCAACAAACTCTTTAGGTCCAACAAGATAAGAATGAAAGTTCTCCCATGGAATGTCAAGTGATTAAACAAACATAATAAACAAATGACTCTATGTAATATTATAAAACTGGTTAATCCTTCTATTTTTCTTATTCAAGAAATCAAAATGTTAGACTCTACTCTCAAAATTAGTGTGGCATAAATCTGGAAAAGTGACAATGTCTTCACCTTGGAATCCATAGGAACTTTGAGAGGCTTGGCCATCTTTTATAATCTTGATTCTCTAGAAGGATACTTGATATAGAAATCCTCCAACCAAATCTTTATCTTATTCACTGACATAAAAAGTAAGGATAAATGGATTCTAACCAATGCTTATGTTCTAAACTCCAAAACTACTAAAAATCTTCTTTAGAAGGCACTACCATATTTTCACAAGAACTGTACTAACTACAACAATATTATGGTGGGTGATTTCAACACTCCCCTCACCCCAAGTGACAAAAAAGGTGGTCTCATCAACCTTACTGAGAGTATGCTATAATTTAAAAACTTCATTGGAAATGTAGGTTTATTAGATGTGGACCTTAATATAATCCCATTTACATGGTCCAACATAAGTATGGGAGAAAAATTGATTCAATTCTACCTTGATACATTCTTGATCTCTTTAAATTGGGATATTCTTTTTTCCAATAGACATTTTTCTCTACTTAGAATTGGGTCTGACCATAATCCCTTGGTCTTTGAAATGGACAAAATATCTAAGCCCAAATATATTCCTTTAGATTTAAAGGTATGTGCACCTAACACCCAAATTTAGAGACTCCCTAAAATAATGGTGGGAATAACACTTATTAGGATTTGCCATGTTCATCCTACGAAAAAGGTGAATTTCCTAAAAACAAGCTAAAAATTAGATCAATGAAGTTTGTGGACATATTTTTTGTAAAAAAAGGCCCTTGAAGAAAAAAATTTAATTATTGAAGAGATTACTACCTATGAGGATTATAATGGGCATGTGGCTTCTAAGGAAAAGGACATCATATGTCATTTTCATAATTTGGAAGCAAAATAAGAGGCATACTAGAAGCAAAAATCTAGATGTTTATGGCTAAAGGAGGGAGACAAAAATACAAAAAAAAATCCATCATTTAACATCTAGACATAGGAATATCAATAGAATCCCCTAGCTTCAAATGGAAGATGGGACTATCAGGAAGGATGAGGATGACATAGCCCACCATATCATAAATGTTTTTAAGAACCTTCTCTCAGAGGTTGGTGAACTTGAGAATTTACTAGCCTCTTTTATATTATCTAACTTTGCCAAGGTCTTATCAATTGTGGATAATGACTCCCTCATCCAAATTCCATCAAATGAGGAAATTAAAAGTGTTTTATTTTCCATAGATACCTCAAGGCACCTATACTAGATGGGTTCCCTCCTTTTTTCTTCATAAAATTCCAAGAAATTATTCACCTAGAAGTTGAAGAAGCAACCAAATAATTAGTTTAACTCCAAATCCTTCCTTAAAGAAATCAATAATACTTTCCTGGTCCTAATTCTAAAAAATAAGGTACCACAAAAATTCAAGATTTTTGGCCTATTAGCTTATGCAAGCCCACATACAAACTTTACTCCTCCATACTGGTCAAATAATGTAATCCCTACTTGATTCAATCATTGGAGAGTAATAGGGGGTCTTTGTAACTGGCAAGAAAATCATTGAAAAAATTGTCATAACTCATGAAGTTGTGCATTCCATCAATAAATATTCAAGATAGAGCATGCTACTCAAGATGTAAATGTCAAAGGCTTATGATTGAGTTTCCTAACATTTTTTGATGTAGCTTTTGGAAAATCTTGTTCTAAAACATGACACTTAGAAAATCATATGGAACTACATTACTACTCCTAAGTTATTCATTATTATAAATGGGGTTACTAAAGGATTCTTTCCTACCTTAAGAGGTTTAATATAGGGAGACCCCCTCTCTCCATACCTTTTCATCATCTTAGCTAAACCTTTAGGGATAAATGTGAGGTGAGCTTATAACCAGGGTCTAATAAAGGGTATTTCAATGGCTTAAAATACTAATCCTATCACCCACCAATAGTTTATAGATGACACTATCATCTTAGGAGATGCCTTTATTGAGGAAGCTAAGTGCCTCAAATGTATCCTTAACAACTATGCAAAAGTTTCCAACTAATGCATCAAATTCTAAAAGAGATTCATCTTCTTCACCAATACACTACCCTCTCATCAGAGAAGAATTGCTAAAATTCTTAAATACCAAGTGGGAAAATTGTGAGCCAATATTATTTTTATCCCTCTCTTTGTTTGGAAAATAGACTCCCAACTTTGGAACCCCCTTATTGATGACATCCAAATGAAATTATCAGGATAGAAAGGTCACTTCCTCACCCACATGGGCAAATACCATCTCCTCAAGGCTTTCATTTAGTGTATTCCTATATACCTATTGTTAGTCCTTAAAATGCCATCCAATATTTCATCTAAATTTTTTTTAAAAAAAAAAAAAACTTCCTATGGAGAGGCACTGAAGAAATATTCATATTTAATCTAGTTGTATGGGAAAAATTATATCTACCTAAAGGTAACATATGTCTTGGCTTAAGAAGCATAAAATCTATGAATAGAGCCTTGATGGAAAAAATGGGTTGGCACTTGATGAATGTTAATGGTTAATGGATAAAAATACTAAAGGAAAAATACCTATAAGAAGTGGAAGAGGATGATTTACTATGGGAAGAAGGCCCTATTAATGGATCTACATTCTACAAAGCCATAACTAGCTGCAAAGATCTTCTAAAGAGGGGCATCCTTTATAAAATTGTTAATGGAAATAAACTTGATTTTTGGGAAGATGTTTGGATATTCCCCTCCCCCATTTCTACCCAAGATACATGGGCCAGGTGGTATAGATAGCTCAAGCAAAGGTTGGGATCCAAGTTAAAGGATTGATAAGAAATCAATAAAGGAACAAAGTGTTGGAAGGTCATCCCCATTAAAGATATCATTTTATAAGAATCCCAAGACATTAAAAACCTTAACCTATCCTTAAATTAGACTCACATCCCCTTTGTATAGAAGGAATATCATTTTGTCTAGAGGGTGGAAGATAATGGATCATACTTGGTGACCTCAAGCCATACCATTGACTTCAATTTGGAAAGAAACTGGGACCGCTAGAATTTTTTTTGGGTAAAGCACCTAACCCCGAAGGTTAATTTCTTTTTTTAGCTTATGGTGTAGAATAGAATTTTGACTATGGAAAACATAGCCAAAAGGGGACTAATTATCCCCAATGGATGCTTGATTTATTCAAGTGTAGAAGATTCTACTCAACACCTTTTTCTATAATCCCCCCTTAGTTTGACTTTATTTAATTAGTTTATTAATCACCTACACATGTCATGGATCAAAGCCAATAGTATCTTAGATATCATTCTAAAATGGAACCCCATGTGTACCATTCCCTCTCTGACCTTCCTTTGATCACCTTGTCTTTCCCCACTAGTTTTAGTGCATCTAGAAATTTCACAATGATAATCTATTCCTTAGTAAAAGGCACCAATTGAAGAGAATCTTCCCCCACATCTACCTATCCATTTTCAAAAATTGGAAGGCATTTCCTTGTAAATATAAATATGATACCCCCTTTTGGCTTTGCTTATCCTAAAAGCCTAGGATCTTCAACATGTTATTTACCCATCCACAAAGACCTTATTTGTAAGAAAACTAAATGGAAGGATCCTCTAGAGGGGTGGGTGAAACTAAACTTTTATGAGGTGTCCATAGGAAACCCAAGCCCTATAAGGCAAGGAATAATCATAAGGAACTCTAAAGGGGAGATGTTGGCTTCTTTTCGAGGTCTCATGGGTAAGTAAACAAACCACCTTATCGAGGCCAAGACAATCCTATGGGGTATAAGATAACATCAAGGATTAACTAGAATAAGATCAATATAGAGGTTGGTTCACTGAACATCCTTAATGCCTTGGAAGGAAAAACTATACCCTCAAACACTATCAATGAAATAATTGATGACGTGAAGCACATTTTAAAAGGTATACCTCACTTCCAACTCATACACACTTATAGGGAAGGAAAAGAGGTGGCTGACCTCCTCACTAGAATTAGAGTGGATCTCCATCATTTAACTAACTATCAAGATGCAAGTAGTATCCTTAAAAATGTGTATAACATCATCCATGTTAAAGGTACTAATTCATATTAAAATAATCATCCCTTCACACATGAATCCCCTCAAATTGATGGGGCACATCCTAATTCACCTAATCTATATTCATTTAAAAGAAAGTGGGATTAATTATTTTTATGTGACCTTGGTATGTGTTCACACCCTTGTGAGCCTTAGCTATTTCTTCCACTTCCAAAAAATTCAAAATATCCCACTCCATCATGTGCTTCTATCACCCATGGGTGTTAATAGAGACTCCTTAGAACCCACATCATGCCAAGAGGTTCACAAGCAAAAGAATGTCTAGAAGAAAATCAAGAAAGGGGGCTCAAGGTGTTTATGGAATGCATCATCAAGAATAACATCATGGTGGCCTAAGACTTCATTATGGCATACACAAAGTGGAATTACACCATGCAAGGCATCACCATTAACATTTCATAGGAATTCATTGATGATGCCATGGGTATGTCTTGTGTAGGTACCATAGAATTTAAGGACCAGTCAAAGAATTAAAATCCCTATAATGGTTCTTTAGAATGAATAATTTCATGCAGAATGATAAGAAAGGTTTACTAAAAGTTTACCTTCTATGTTACTATCCTGATATCTACCTTTAGATCATGTGTTACATGACTCTAGAAAGTAATTATACTTTAATTTTTTCACACCATTTCTTGATCGTAAATCACTTCATTGGATTTAAAATTAGTATTCAATATTTATTGCTCAAGTCCCTTAAAATTACCATTCTTCTCCACCAATTAAATGATATAAATCCCATTCTCCATCAAGGTATAATACTCCTTATTAAACATAGTCAAGCCCTTTTAGGTTGGAAGGTCCCCCCTGGGGGATCCTCTTCTGAGGAGGACTCCCTAATGGAAGACCCTATTGAGAGATACCACCTTCCATTTGAATTCTCTACCATAAATAGTTTATCCTAGCCCCCGCCCTTACGACCTCCCTCTCAAACTATTTTTTATCACCAAGCCTATGATATTAGGACTCATGCAAATTCAGCCTAGAAAGGTAAGGCCATAGTAACAAAGGAGTTGGTAAAGAATAAATAATTTTTAAAAATTTCAACTCATGGATACAATAGGTAGGATTTGGCCTAGATAAACTTATCCAAAATTGGAATGATCTTTATAGGGTGGCTAAGGATACTGTCTAAACCTTTGTCCACTCTACTCAGCCTCCCCAATCCCTTATTATGAATTTCCTAAGGCCTTAAAATCCCCCCTTGGGTTCCCTCAGGGGGGTCCCCCCTAAACAAACTCCTTTCTAGGTAAAATATAGTAAGTAGCCTAAAATGATCTTCCCTGAGAAAGTAGTAGAAGGACCCAAAATTGTGCATGGTCCAAAGTTTTAAAATACAAACCTAACATCTTGATGAAGGACACTATTATTTCTGATGATCCTCAAGAGGGACCTTCCTCCTAGTTCCATTATAGTTTTTTGTTTCTATTTTCATTCTAAATACTAGTTATTTTTTTTTGTCCTCTCAAACCTAGTTGTCCTATTAAAACTTTTGTAATGGACACTCATGATTCTAGGTCCTTATAAAACCTAGCTTTTACCATATCAAATAAAAAAACATAGACAAGTGTTTTTAATATCTCAATATAATCCTGTAATTAGAAAAAACAACTAATTTTATTTTAAAATTATTGAGAGGACCAATACTCATTACATCAACTTTAAAGTTCTAAAATTTATTTCAAGATAAAGTAATAATCTACTCATCACTATTGAACATTTTCCAATTTTCTAAGCTATTTGGTATGCCTAGCTAATAGATCAATTCAATAGTGAACCTTTATTATCTATTACTGAATGTGTGATTTTTAAGGATGTATACATAGATGGTATATATAATTAAAATTTTATTTGTCTCAATATATCAAAAATGGAAAAGGCCTTGAAAACTCCAATACAACCACAAGCCTTTTTTTTAGAGCCTCAACAAATAATTATTCACTTGAATTAAGTTTTGTACTTAACTAACTATTATCTCTACATCTTCCTAAGATCTAAGGTTTAGATACTCATTTATTCAACCATTGAAAGTCATAAAATTAATGCTTAATATTAATTAATAATATACATAATATTAAAATAGACATTATATGAGAATGGAAATTATTCATTTTGAGGAAAAATAAAAATGAATCTAGAAGTTAATCATTTAGATGAATATCTTCCATCAACCTCTAAAGTCTTATCATTTATATCACCTTAAACTAGTTTAAGAATATCCAAGTCCTCCTCTATCATCATCATATATGTGATAGGCCGAGTTTCCTAATAAATTATATCCATACAAGGTATCTTAACTTTTGTAAAAAGTGCATAGACTTTAATTATGTCATCTAATTTTATTTGACTTCCTTAAGTGGGATCATAGGTTAATTCAAATGTAATTAATATTTAACCACTAGCATCCTTGTAAAATATATTTATTAATAAAATTCCATAGCTAATAAGATCATATACCACTGAGATATTCATCTTAACTATCTTATATGAAAGGATGTTAAATCCACTTGATAGCCTTTAATTTTCGTGATGAGAGGCACTTGTTTTTTTTCCATTGAGAACCATGCGACAAAATCTCCACTACATGTTAATACTAAGGATTGTGACACCTTCCTTGGTATCACATCATCCAAAGATATTGAATGAATGATTTATTTATTTAATAAAAATAATGTAAGTAATATAGAAACATAAATTGGATCAATTATTTCACTATTTTGACCAAATGTATCCATATTATTCTATGGAGTATATTCATTATAATTGGCAATAACACTTCAAAAAGTTGTTTGAGAGTTACATTGACTATATCCTTATATGACCCTAACTAGTATGTAAATTTGGTATAGGTTTAACTTCATATATTTAGTTTGGAAAACCTAAATCTTAGTATTTCTCATATTGTCAATGATATCAAAAGAAGAAGCATAAAAACAATTGAATTTTTAAAATGGAGAAATTAAAAAGATAAGGAATATTTATTTCTTTATAAGGTTATTTACCTTTGGAAAATTTTGAAAATGACATAACTCTATTAAGGATATAATTTTAAGGAGTTTAATTCATAGGATCTTTAATCTTCTCTTATTCATTATATTCATTAGTCTCTTTCCATTTTTCTACTGTCTTCAATTTAATATTTTATTTATTATTTTATGATATCATGAGCATAGCATAGGAATAAATGTTTATATCCTCCACTAAATCATCATTATCCTTGAAATTGGGTTCATACTAAAATCAATCCACTATATAATCACCTTTAGGTTTCCTAATTTCAAGGTTAGAGATCACTGAATCACCTTATTTTGATGTTTCTTTAATGGTGCTCATTTGCATAGTTCTATCCATTTATGGATAGTTGGAACTATATAAATAATTAATATGTAAATCAAATACATAGTAAATTTATACAAGAACTAATTTGATCATAAGTGTTGCAGTTGGAGCTAAAAGCTGAGGGTGAAATATATTATTGTATGGAGAGAAAGATCTCCATGGCATACTTGATAATTAGAAACCTTTTTGACACGAGGAATTTATTTTATTAGAACCAACAAATCATTTTACATTTTATAAATAAGAATACCTACTAAAGTGTTTCATTTGATTTTAAATGCATTTTATTAATGTTTTACACATGGCCATGTCATATTCTATCTATATAGCTTAGCTTTGGGCAATCTCCAAGGTCAATGGATAAGTTTTGTGTAGGAAGAAATATATCATAAGTTTTTACAAATATAAACAATAAAATTCTATTTTTTAGTGTTGGAATATGATTATGAGGGATTTTATTTATAAATTTATTGAACTTAACTATGAAATTTCTCATGGGTTCATTAGGTTCCTTATTCATTTGAGTAATTGGAGATAATCTCATATTTTCATATTATATTATCTTGAATATATTTTCAAATATAATTTTCATATTATTCCAATCTATAATACATCCATGTTGTATATGATGAAACTATTTTCCCACTCTTTCTCTTAAAGTCTTACTAAATAGTCTAACCATCACATCTTCATTTTAAATGTTAAGGACACCAAAAGAAAAATAAAATATGATATATGTTCATGTAGGTGATATTTACCATCATCAGTAAACTTAAGAAAATTATTTGTCAAACCTATAGGTAACTCATGAAATTGTGCACTAAAAACTAATGGCCTAACTTGTGCACCCCATGATATAGGTGCAGTGGCTATTTTTTTATAGATTTATGGATCTTGGAGCTGGGATGATTAGTAATAATAAATCTTTGTTTAGTATTGGTCTAGTTATTCATATATTTTATAGGGTGAGATTAAAATTGTATTCTATTTAAGATAAAAATAGGTCAAAAACACCACTACTCTTACTAGTTATAGTAAATATTTATTTAAGTAGGGTGATATGAGAGTCTTTGCTTTGAATAGATGGGAAAGACAACAATCCTTGCATAAAATTTTATCTTGTTTTTATAGAAATAAATTAATATGTAAAAAAATCTCTTTATGGAATCGTATCTATTATTAAGTGATGTGTGTTTTTGGTAGTCCAAAAATACTTGAAATGTGCCCCATAGTGGGAACAAAAATCTAGTGGAATATTTGTAACTATGGAAAATAAAGTGTTTTTCTAGAATTTATGAGATGATATCACATCTTCTATTATAATGGGAGGTTATATTTATTTAAATTAGTAAAATATGGAAGTAAACTACAATATGAACATGAAAAATTATATGGGGAATTTAATGTTTTCAACTTTTAAAGGAAAAATAAATATAAATAGAAAAAAAAGAATCATCTACGAATAATCAAATTCATATTTTATTCTTGCATGAATAAAATTTATTTATTTGAAAGTAAAAAATTCAATTTATAAAATTTATTGTATAAAAAATATATGGAAAACATACATTAAACATAATATTAAATTACAAAAACATAAAAAATTAATATAAAAAGTTTTATATAGAATTTTTTTATTCCTTAAAGGAAATGAATATATTTTTTTACCTCATTTTCTATTCAACCAAATCAAATTCAATATCAAAATGTCCTCTTTAAAATGGTCATTTCTCTTATTTATATTTCATGATGGAACGAGTTGACCCTTCATATTATTATAATTGTTGTTCTCAAGTTTCATATTATAATTTTGTGTTCACTTTTTACTTCTAAATATAGTGACATAAATATTAAAAATGTTTGACATTTCTACTTTCTATATGTTAGAAAATTCCATATCCCTAATTTGGTGCATGATTTTCACTATTAAACTAAATAAATTTTTATTTGTTAAAACATCTATATTATATTTTTCCATGGTGTAGAGTGATACTTATTAATAGCTTATATGATTATTCAGTGTTTATCATATCTATATTTATTTCACCCTATGTTTTTATGATTTAATTTTATTTTTCCATTATCAATATATTATTGATCAACATATGTTTAGAATTGATATCATGTTTAATAATTTTAGATGTTGCTAATGGAATTTTATGTATGTTATGCATGTTGCACTTATGGGATTAAGGCCTAAATTTGGATTCTTACCAAATATAGATATGTCATGAATAATGCTTCATATATTTCATAAAGAGAATAATTATGTGAGAATTTTTGCAAGTTTATTTTATTTTCCCCTAGGTTTGATTGGTGAATATGATACATTATAATTGTTATCTTAATAATGCAAATATATTAAGGCTATCATGTTACCAACATATGATGATATTTGAGTTAGTAGTGTGTATGTTAAAACTGAGATCCATATGGGTGATTTATGATAATTTTATATTTTCATAATTAGATCTCAAGTAACTAAGCATTAAAATAATGAGGTTTTTTTAAAATTTATATCATTTGAATTATTTTATATAATTCATTAAAGCAACATAACGTTTAATTATATTTTATTAATATTGTAACAATTTTTTATTATGTCAAGGCATGTAACATGTAATTTTAACAGAAAGTAGTAATGGGTGGGGGTGTAGTGGGGGGTTACTTATTTAATGAAATTTCTAATGTGTGTTATCCTTATCATACAATACACTTAGCATATTGTAAATACCTATGATTGTTTTAAGGGACCCCCTCCTCTCCTACACTACCCCCACCCATTTAAAAATTTTATGTCATAAACTTCACTTGTACGTACCTTGAGAAGATAAATTTTACACATATGGACCCAAACCCAACCCTTTATCCTTTCGAGATCATAGAGTTCAAAGTTACAACTACAGATGATTTGGTTCAATCAAATTAATTTGAGGTGTATAAGTAAGATTTTTATGGTTATAAGGGAGAATGAGTCTATTTTAAATCATTCAAACCATTATTACTTATAAAGGTTGACCGACCCAAGTGAATCCATAACAATTTTGGGGAAAATAGTCCAAGAAATAATTAATGGATTTATTTGGCAAAATTTTCTCATCATATTAGAGGTATGGGTCTATTAAAATCATGCTTAACTATTTTTAAAGGTATGTTGACGTAGCCAAATCGATTGAGGAAATTCATTTTTGATATTTAAGGGACAAATGGTTATGCTCACTTTATTTAGTGGAGTGTAAAAAAAAATGTTTCACATATGTATTTAATCTATGAAATATTTAGTTTTGTATTGGTATATGATTTTATCTCTCTTTTGTTTATATTATGATGATGGATGTCATGATGGACGGAAACATTGATGGTTGAGAGGTCTTTAGGAAAAAAAATTCTTTGATTTTTGGTGGTATAATTTTTTAGAATTATGAAAGATTCTACCAAAAAATATATGTGGTTTTATTTGTCATGAAATAACTTAATGTAAATAAATTAGGGCTTGTATTTACCTACATGCCTAGGTATTATTATTATTATTATTATTATTATTATTATTATTATTATTATTATTATTATTATTATTATTATTATTATTATTATTTGATTTTAAAATATGGTTATAAATTTCAAGATAGAAATAATGACATGGTTTAAGGGCATGATATAATTACAATCTTTTTTTTTTTTCATATGTATATTGAAAAAAATTAAATATGTCAATTAATTTAGACATGGGTATATTTTACCATATGTGAATTTCTATAAAATACATTAAATGTATAATTTTTATCTTCTTGAAACCCAATTGTTGGTTTGGAAATGAGTATTTGTAATTTTATTTGATGGTATTATTTTGACATCCAGGTATATAGCCCTATGTTAATGCACTATCATGGCAATATACATGTATACATATTTAGGTATGTTAATGATATATTAATTAATTAGGAATCATCCTATAATGGGTTTTACATGTAGATATTATATGTTTTTCTCTTGTTCTGATACAATATTTCATGTATTTATTTTTTATTACATTATTCTTACATGAATCTTAGATTTTTTTAAATTTATTTTGATATAATTAATGTTTGAAATAAATTTTATGGAAATTCATTCTCATTTCAAATTTTATTTGACATTTATGGATGATATTATAGTTTTTATTAGATGTATCCAGATTATAAAAACAATTTTTGAACACACTTATTCCTTCTAATTTTTTATTAAATAATTTGATAAGGAAGTTTGAATGAGTATAAGATGAATAGTTGAATGTTAAATCATTTAATATATTTTTTCTTTCATGATTAAAATAATAATATGAAATTATATGACATAATATATTGCTTCACCTTGTGATTTTAAAAGAAAAAAAGTGTGTAAGCCCCAAGTCAAATTTTCTTTATTTGTTGTAATGTATCCATTATTCTTATATTGTTGTACATATAAGTTAGATAAATTGTTTTTTTTGCAATGTTTCCATTATTGTGATATTGTTGTAGCTATAATTTCTATGTTTTTGTTTTATTTTAACATTAGAATTATGTTTTTATATTATTCTTAATGTCATGACAAATAATTGCATCTACGAACACTTAGATCAATTCATTTGTACTTTTATTTGTTATGATATTAAATATATTTTAATCTTGAGGAAAGATTATAAGTGTTTGTAAATCACATTTCAAACTAAATAAATCACCGTGTTTGAAAAAACTACAATAAGTGAGCACATATGAAAAAAAATGATGTATCTTATAAAATGTTGATGAAGTACAAGAGACAAATTCTCCCAATTTAACCAAAAATAACTTTTATCCATATACAAATAGATAGGGCCTTGATTCCATGTCAACTAGTTATGTATGGGAGCCCATTTCATGGGTTTAGGAAAAAATACTTATTTGGTGTAGGCTAAAATGACTCACTTAAAGTACGCAAAGGCATAAACCTAAATGGATCATTTATTATTTATTTATTGTAATGCTTGAATAAATTTTATTTCAATTACACATTGTTTATTTAAAATTAGGAAGTTATAGGAGTTAGGAGTTTTTACTATTGATATGAATCATTATGCATTTATAAATCTATATAGAAATAATGTTTTATATGAATTAGCTTAATTAATAATAAAAAAAATTATTTTATTGATGTTGGAAAACTTAATGGTCTTGAACCCTTATATTGGGTATTCAAATGAAGTGATTATTGACATTATGTATATCAATTGATTGTGAATATCTTTTTAGGTTCATTGTTTGCTTAACTTTCACTATGAAGGTTTCCTTCTTGTGAATTTAATGAAATGGAATGAGGTTGCAATTTATAAACCTTTCTTGAATGTATCTCTATCTTCTCATGGTTTTAGAATCAAATAGATCATATGAGTTCTCAAAAACAAAATGATAACCAAGAGAAAATGGAATATGTGAAAATTAAAGACATTAATAAAATTCTAAAATTATGACTAAGTAATAGATTAATAATGTAAACCTCTTATTTTAATATAATGATATGAACTTGAATTAAAAAACTAAAATTGGATAAGGTTCTAAAATTTTAATTTAGGTATTAAATGTGTATTTCCATAAAGACTCCAAATTTTCTTAATGTGTTATATCCATGACCAATTTATACATTGAATAACATATTTAATTAAATAATCCAAATAAAAAACTAAGTGGAATTAGTTACAAGTGAATAAGTGTAAAATTCATTAAAACCATAATTTTTTATAGACAATATAAAAAGAGAATTAACAAGGCCATGAACTAAATATTCAAATAATAATAAAGATAATATTATAACCAATAAAATAATTAAAAAATATCCAAAGGTATTTTATCCAATCACCTTCAAGTTACTGACACTTAACCACATGAATTCAATGACATAATATTAAAATTATTAATTGAAGGGGAGCTGACCGTTTGAAAAGATGACATAGAAAAAGAGATAGATGGGTTAGAACATAATTTAATTCTCTCTTCCCATTAAAAGGGGCATGGATCCATACAATAATATTTCATCTATCTATGATATAGATTGATCAATTTAAAATACTAGGACATGATCATAAATAAACAAATCGTATCAATTAATCTAAAAATAAATTCTTGTTGGCATGAGTCAATTGATGGTTCATGAATGAATAATTGGTTTGGTCATCCTAGTCCTAAATATTATACTATAAATCTAATATGGGCATGACCAAAATTGAGAATATAAAGTAAAAATTAGATGATTAGTAAAAAAAACTAAGAGATTAGTAAAATATAAATATTATGATCTTATTTAGAAAAATGATTGTGGGATTACTCTAAATTTAAATGATAGTACGTGTCAAAAGATATCCTATGTAGACATAATAAAATGTCCATAGAAATTATGGAATTTAATACACATACTTATATAAGCTTTATAATCATGATAAAAAGTACAACTTGTATATTTAATAGTATTTATATGATTGGGATAAAAAAACTAGTTCCAAATCTAAAGTTATCTACATCTAATGTCAGATCATGGGTTAAAGGACTCAGAAGATCTATTTAATTTTATTAATTTTTTTCTATGTGTTGCACCAATTGACTAATTCCAATTACGATTTTAATAGGATGATGATAATTTTGTCAAGAGGTGTCAAAAACATATCAACACAATATGGGAATGGTACGGGCATAACTACTATCAAAAACACGTGGGACTAAAATGTTTAGAACATTATTAAAAATTAAAAAAGGGATTAAACCTATTCCTAATAATACCATAGTATTTTAGGATATACTTTCCTCATAATAATTATTTAAAATAATATCGTATGGCACAATGCCTTGGACAAATTAATAATTACAATAAAATTACTAGGAATACCCAGTAGTAGTAGCCTAACCATGATATCCTGAGGAATGTTAATTTTCCTTTCCTCCATGAAGTAAAAAATAACTCAATTCCTAATTTATATGGTTAGGGTGTTGTGATGTCACATAATAATGGTTTGTTACAATTTACAAAGGTATTTTGGGTTGTAACCTATACATTCTAATGAGAAGTCAAGATTTGTTGTATTTTAGTTGGATGATGAAACAACTCATTGGTAGGAAAAAAATAGAAAAAATAAGGGTATACTAATGCTATGAACACATGGGAAGCTTAAAAAATATGATTTAAGCATGAGAACATCTCTTTTGATCATAATAAGTAGAAGAGGGATGAAATTCATCTCCTCATAGAGCAATCCTCATTTTGTTTATTATGATGAAAGGTTTCTGATCATGTTGTGTCATTCAATCCACATGCATTAATAAAATTTTAAGGTCTCAAAATTTTTAAAAAAACCTTGAGGCATAACAAGATATTTGATGTTAGTCTAACAAAAACTTCTATCTTATATGAAGTAGTGGAATTTACATATTGGACTAAAGCAAAAATAATGCCCAATATAAGGCTAAGAAGGAGCTCAAGTAGTAAAATGAATTTTAGAAGTGTAATAAAAATCATGCCTATCTTATGAAGTTATCTAGGCCACACCAAAAAAATTAAAGCAAGCTTGACAATAAATCTACAAAAAATTAGAATAATAAGGTTAGATATAAATCCAAAACCATTTAAAATATTGTTGGACTTACCTTAACTCTTACTAAAAGGGATAATAAAATGATAATTATGACCAAAGGATATATTGTGGGATATTGGACTTGAATTTTTTATCACTATGAGTAGGAATAACCAATAAATACATATAATATAACATATATTTATGCAACCCTAGATAACAAACTGGTAGAATAGTAGTGCACACTAATCAAGTCAAAAGGTAACTTTTTACACTATTTTTTTATTCTGGTTGATTCTGGTGCTACACATAGATTTGTTGACACTGCTATAATAGATTATTATGGATGAAATTTTGAAAACAAATAATAGAAATGGGAGGTGGAGTTGTGTACTATAAATTATTTTTATATCATGGAAAGGCTAGATAAGATGATAAAGACTTAGGTGAAATTCTACAAAAAAACTAAATAGCCTATAATATGAAAGTCACTAAAATTTTGTTAGGAATACATGATAATGTTATTACCCCCACTAATTCACTTTAGTTGACTTATGCAATTAATCTAGACTTATTTTTCTACCTCACTCTATCTTAATCATCTATATGGACCTATTTATTTTCTAAATTTCTATTTGACAAATAATTTTCTTGTAATTTATAGAAATCCCTACAATCATGTGTATGAAATATCTAAACCAAATATTCACATGTTTTACTTAAGAAAAAATACATCCAGTAGGGGAAGTAGTGGTATAAATTCTTTTTCCTTGTAAGATATATCTTTCTTTAGCCTTATAACTTTCATTTTTAAAATTTGAAACATCCCTTACAATGTGTTTCATAAATTTAGGATATTTAATGTGAGGTTTTACATCTTTTATTGCTATAAATGAAAACTCAAGTCACATACTATACCACTTGGAAATGAATTAGTAATTTCAATACAGAGGCACATTTACACTATTTCACACTGATCAAAGATGCCCTATAACTCTTATTTATGAATCTAATGATTTGAATAAGTCATCAACCAATTATAAATATTATTTTATTTAATCCAAATAAAATCATGATCAAGTATTTAAGACATATCTATATGCTTTCATATAGTCAAATGAACATTATTGCATAAATCTCTTTAAATGGGAGAAATACATGAGTTTGATTTACCTATTTATATTATTAGATATGTAGGCAACCTTCAGTCACCACAAGGGTGGTTAGGGGAAGCTTAATCTTTATTGTCCCCCATTTTATTTTTATAGGGTTTCAGTTATTATAAAACCCTACTAGGGTTAAAAGTTTTAAAAGTTGTTTTTAGGCCTTATGCACACATCTAAAAGTCAAATATCTAAACACATACCTATCTTAAGTTATTACAAATTATTTTGACATGATGTTCCTAGTTTCAATAAAGGACAAGATCGACCAACTAAAGATTATAGTGGAAATCAATCATATGATAAGTTATATGATTTTATCCTTTAACATTTTTAGTCTTAATCTGTGAAAATTGTATGTTTGGTTCTTTTTTTAAATTTAAGTTGTCTATTAGCTTCACATAGTTAGATATCATGCAGAAATAACTAAGTTTTCCTTTTTTGTTTATAGTATTCTTTCATTCAATTACACTTTGTTGAATTCAATACTTTACATTAATTCTATCTATTAAAATTTAATTTATAGTATTATTATTATATTCAATTAAATTTATTTGAATTAAGGTTAATCATCAAATTTATTAAAAAATCTGATTAAAAAAATAACCTTAGCATATTTTGATGTATTTTTTAGCATGAACTAGTTACATCAACATGAGGTAAAGATTTATTATTTTAAAAAGACTATCTAATGCCTTTATGTAAAATCAATTTTTTGTACTACAAGGTTCCAAAAGGTCTATTAATATTTGGTTAGCTTCAATTATTTAGTTGTAAAAGGATGAAAAAAGGGCTCGTATGTTGTATTAAATTTTCATAAATGAGTTAAATAAAGTGCAATAGCCTAGCTTGTTAGATTCTATTTGAAAAAGAAAAAGAAATTAATGCATTTTACATAATCATAATGTTTCATTAAAGTGATGCCTCTAACTCATGTTTACGAGTAAAGAAATCATGACTAAGTTACAAAATAAATATCCTAATATATAGTAAAAATTATATATATGAATGAATAATATAAAATCATAGGGGGAGAAATATGGTTAAAAATTTCCTTAGCCATCCCTCCATTACCCATTTGATTCAAATAATAGGCACAAATCCTGATAGGTGGAAATTCCATGTATACAAGGAAGTTACACCCACAAATATATCATTATATATAAGTAAGTGATAATTATTGGTAAAAACTCATCTATTAATCTATACATACCATGTATTATTCTCTTTCACATAAATTTACACTTCTTTCACATATTTTTAGGTATATAAAAGGGGCAAGCTTATTCTATGTACCAACATGTATATAGGAAGGGCACATATCTAGAAAGGTTTTGTATAATAGTTTGATGGTATATAGAAAGGGATAAATTGATACCTAGAGCTATAAAGAAATAATCCATCACCTTTATTTACATTCTTCATAATGGCTAGAAATGGCTCAAAAATCTTTTAACCAGACTCAAAACTTTTAAACGATTATAACTATGCCACTTGAAAAAATAAAATTAGGACACATTTGGAATTTGAAGACATATGGAATGTTTTCAATGGTATACTCACTTGACATGTTATTGATTTTTATTAGTGGCATAAGTTTGATAAAGAAAATTAGAATGCAAAGTTGATTATAATGTTTGGGGTATCAAATGAGGTACAACCTCATATCCATGAGAGCAACAATAGTAAAATATGTTTGGGATAAGCTCCAAACAATATATGAGACAAAAAATGAAGGTACCATTATTCATTTATAAAGTCAAATTATTTCACTCAAATTAAATTATGGAGAAAATTAGAAGCTTTTCTATGATGTGTTGCAACCCTGAGGGCTTCACCTAAGCATTGGATGATCAAGTGATATATGTCTCTCTTGTACCCATAGTTTTTATGGAACTAACAGTTTATTATATTATATGTGTGACTAATTCAACTATAATATAATAAAACCATATTTGTACAAGTTTTTAAACATGTTATAATAATAAGAGTATATGGATACAAAATAGGAAGAATTAGAAGAACATGATCTCACCTCTCATTAACAGAAGGGGAAGAGACAAATAAAGTCCTATAAACAAAAGCAAGGTCAAAATAACAATTATAAAGGGAATAAAGAACATAAACTCTAACTTATTTGTGGAAATAAATTCCATGACCTAAAGTATTATTTGTATAAATCATTTACATAGGGATCTTCATGTAACAAGAAGCCTAGCAACCAACCATCATCCCATCCACACAAAGGCCAAGGATAAAATAAAGCTAATTAGAAGAATAAATCAAATTAGCAAGGAAACATTTGTGAACAATAAGATACTCTCTTTGAAGAGAAATTACTCTATGCCTCTTAGTCTGATGAATAATCAAAATCACAAAGTTCTATCTAGTATGTCAACATAGGGGAAACTCAACACATGACTAGAAGACAAGATTGATTATATAATATGAATAAGAATTCTCCCAAAAATCATGTTTTTTGGGGTGATGATTAATCTTATCAAGTTTAAGGCATTGGTAATATATTATTACCACTTAGACAAAATGCTTGTAAGATGTTTGATGTCTTGTATGTTCCCAAACTCACTAAGGATCTAATATCTACTTGTGAGGTACTTCAACACATCTTAAAGTTTGTTTTTTATAAAAGATGTGTATGATCAAATATAAGTCAAAATACTTTAAATATATTATATAAGACTTAGGAGTTTGGAAAATGTTCTAGCTTCACTTTGTTTAGTTGAATAACTAGGCACCTATATCTAAGGATTTAGACTCAACTAATTTTATGGAATCATAGATATGGTCATGTCTAATTTAGATAATTGAAATCACTAATCCATCATAACCTGGTTCATATAATTCCTTAGTTAAATAAAATTATAGACCTTTGCCCTATCTGTCTCATTAGAAAACAACATCATACATCTTTTGGTCAAAGTTCCTCAAGAGCATTCAGAAACATAGATATAGTGCATATTGATCTATGTGGACCAATGAGACCTACTCATTATGGGTTTTAGTATTTCAAGCTCTTTATTAATGAATACTCCTAGATTATTGGGTCTATTATCTAAATAATAAAAACCAATCCTTTATTACTTATAAAGAATTTAAATCATTAGTGTAAAATAGAACCGATTATAAAATTAAGGATCTTCACTTAGATCAAGGAGGAGAATGCACCAATAATGATTTTTCAACTTATTTCAAAAAACATAGAATTCATAGACAAATGAATCCACCATACAATCCTCAATATAATGATGTTGTAGATTGGTATAATCATACTATCATGGAAATGGTACATTTCATGATTAAGTTTTCAAGTTTGGCATGGATATATTAGACAAAGGCTTGTTGAATAGACCACCCACTCTAGTGCTTGACATGAAGCTTGAATAGGTCATAAACCTTCCATTTCTCATCTTATATGCATGTGTCTAAAAATAAGAGAAAGAACTAGATAATAAATCCATGCCTTATATCTTTTTAGGATATAGTGAAGATTCATTAGCCTACATAATTTTGGATCCTAAAACAAGGAAAATATACATAAATAAAGATGTAGAGTTTGATGAGAAAGGTAAAACTAGTTTTCCTTCTAAAAAATCACCTAGTTCAATATTCACACCTCTATATAATTTGTAAGGTCATGTCAACAATAATGTTGGAAATGATGATAGGGATGATCAACCTAATAATACAAATCCACCCATAACAATAATGTAATGTATGCCTAAATGGTATAAAATTACATTAAGAGATGTTAATCTAGATAGAATTTTAGACACATCAACTATTAGATAAAAGACTCATATCATGACATAAAAGAAGGTCAATATAGCTATAATGAGCATAGTTTTATAAATAATATATCCCTTTATAGTTTAAGAAGCCCTAGAGTCTAAACCTTGGAAGGATGCCATGAATGCATAATTTAAATCACTAGTGAGACATAAAACATGGCATCTTGAATATATTCCACCAGGAAAAAATCTAATCAAATATAAATGGGTCCTCAAAAATAAAAACAAAATAGATGGCAGTACTGAAAAACATAGGGCACGACTCATATAAAAATGGCATGCACAAAGGGAAGGCATATATTATGAGGAGACATTTATTCATATGGAAATTATCAAGACTAATAGAATGATATTTTCTCTAGATACATAATATGGAGGGAGGATTCACCAAATGGATGTTAACATTTCCTTTCTCAATGGAGATATATAAGAAGTTTGCATGACACAACCAGGAGTATTTGTCACTCTGAGTAATGAAGGAAAAGTACATAAACTCATCAAATACTTGTATGATCTAAAATAGGCTCCCTAATATTGCTACATAAAAATCAATGATAATCTCATTTCGTATGGATTTCATTGTAATATTTATGATCCAAATCTCTACATCAAACAAAAAGTGGGGGAGATTGTGATTTTTTTGTGTATGCTAATGATCTAGTCATAACTAGTGGTTTAGTGAAGATGATTGATGCAACCAAGAAATATCTTAATTGATCATTTGACATGACAGATATTATTCTTATACACTATTATCTTGGATATGAATTATGGTAAAAGTAACATCACATATTTGTGTCCTACATGAAATATGCCAAGATAACACTCAGTAAATTTGGTATGATGGATATTAATCTAATTTATATACCTATGGAGACAATGCTTTAGTTGTCCAATTTAGATACATCACCACAAGTGAATATAACTTTTTATCGATGATTGATTGGGAGTCTAATTTAATTGGTATATACTAGGCCAGATATCAACTATGTTGTTAGATATATCTCATGATTCATGGATTCAAAAATGTCTCATTGGAAAGTATTAAAGTGGATACTGATATATATATATATATACACACACACACACACACATATATATACATACATATATATATGTGTGTGTATATATATATGTGTGTGTGTATATATATATATATGTATATATATGTATATATGTGTGTATATATATATATATATACATATATATATATATATATATATATATATATATATATATATCTGTGTGTGTGTGTGTGTGTGTCAGGGGTATAATGGACTTTAGCCTATAATATAACAAGAATGATAATTTCTCTTGACAGGAAATATTGATGATATAAAATATACTTCCATATATGTGTATTTTTGTGATATTGTCCTATATCCTAGGGGACAAATAAGTAAATAAAATTATCTACCTTTAACTTAATCAAAATATCATTCTACAATAGGATTTTTATGTGAATCAATATGGTTTTGTCACATACTAGAAGGATTGGGAGCACCAGAAAAAATTTCTACCATATTATACTATGAGAATGTGGGTGTTCATAAAATTATTTTTAATCCAGTGTTTTATGAACAAAAAAACCATATTGAGGTGCACATCCATTTCATATATGAACATGTACAATAACACAACATCCAACTCCAATATTTATTGATAGAAGAATAATGTGTAGATGTCTTCACTAAGTCACTTTCACATGACAAACTTGAGGGATTTAGAAAATTTCTCTCCTATTCACTTTAATTTATGTTAAATTAATTAGGATAATATTAGATGATATTATAGGGTGATTAATTCACCATAGAATATTATTGTTTCATTTTTTATTATTATGACACTTGTGAATTTTATTCTAGGTTTAACATTTGTTCACTATCCTATTTTATAGGATATATTTGTATTATTATTATGGCTATATAATAGCCCATGCCATATTTTATTGATATCTAAAAATATTATTATTTCATTATCTCTAAGCCTAAATTCTCACCCCTATTCTGGAATTTTTAAGATGTGTTTCCATAACACTTTCTTGGAATTCCTCTAGAGTGGGATTTAAATGTTACAATCAATATACTACCTAGATATACGCCAAAATAAAAATAACCTTATCACATATATATTGTATATTTTTAATATTTCAAAATACATCTATAGGATCTACTTAGAAACTATTTCATAAGGTGGAGTGTGTCTCCCTAGGGAGAAGTTATGTTGCTTTTAATGAATAAATGTGGAATACTGTGGTTATACATTGACTATCAAATGATGAACAAGGTTACTATAAAAAACAAATATCCATTACCATATATTGATGTTATATTTGATAATATAAAGGAAACAATAATTTTTTTAAAGATTTGTTTTTTCTCAGGGTATTATAAACTCAAAATCAAGGATGAAGACATTTATAGAGGTGTTTTTTAGACTAGGTATGGGTAATATGAGTTCATAGTGTTGACCTTTAGGTTCATAAATAAATTCAAAACATTCATTAACCTTATGATAATCATGTTTATGGAATGCCTACACAATATTTTTTCTTGATTAAATCATGGTATTTTCAATGAATATATAATAACATGAACACCATTTATGAATACTGTTGCAATGTTTTTACGAATAAAGGTTGTTTAGAAGGTTTTTAAAATGCTTATTAACATATGAAAATATTCATTAATTAGGATAAATTATCTCCAAGGTTAGTGTATAAATTAATCATGATAAGATTAAATCCATTATGGAATGTCCTACCCTGAATAACATGCATAAAGTTAGGAGTGTATACAAGTGATATTTTAATTTATATCATAATACTGAAGATTTTTACTATATCATATTTTTGAGACATCAATATCCTTCAGTACATACCTTAAAGGGTCAACCGGGAATAAGATGGGATTGGATAATGGTAAATTTTAATTAATTTTTGCATACTATTCTTTCATACAATCATTACTATTAGTCTCACCTCCTCTAAGTCTCTATCCTTCATACCTCTTCATCTAATTTTCATCCCTATTTTATATATTTCATATATAAATTATATCAACCTATATGATACTATTTATTTTATGCCTAATTATTCCCTATAGTGTATCAACCATCTTCATAAAGTTTTGAGTCTATATTTTGTCATTTTTTATGTATCTTGATATTGCATTGTGGTTACTAACATCTTCCAACTAGATCAGCCTATATGATAACATCAACTTAGATTTCATGTTTATTTTTGGGTGTTGGATTCCTAATGTATGGGTCATGTTTAATTCTTAAGAGATGTATCACATTCATACATTGTACTTTCACTTGTATTTTAATCTTAAGTAGTACTTATGAGAGTTAGAGTTTTATAATCTTATCTTGGAGGTTTTCTCTTCAGGATTCATTGAAGCCCAATATGAGATGTCTTTGAAATTACTAAGGATATATAGGTATTAATATTACAATTTTAGGTATTAAACCTACAACATCAATTAGAAAGTACCACTTGAGCTAAAGGGAGAGATTGAAGCATAAAGGGGTCCACCCAAAGGTAATTATTTATATTCTTACACTTTTTATTTTACCTACTAGGTTAAATATTACTTAGTTTATTAATTTTTATATGTATTTATTTATCATTTTTTTTGTTCTTCATTATATTTAATAATATGGTATGGAAATAGAGTTTCTTAGTATTTTCATGTATCTTGGTAGGTTTCATATCACCCTATTTTATTGATTATTGTGTCTTACCTTATTTAAAATAACTTAGCAATCATTAAATTTTGATTTGATCTTTACAATAACTTATTGATCATTGGGCCCTAGTGAGAGTTATATCTTATGTCATAGACTTAGGATTTGGAACCATTTATATTGACATTTGCATGTAAATTACCCTATTCTAGGCCTTTACTCAATATTCCAAGTATATTCAAGCTCTATTGATTAATTAAACCCTAGTCTATCTAGAGAAAGAGTATGTTTGAAGGTCATCCTAGTATGTGCATACATCCTGGTGAACCTACCATGAATTTTATCCCATATTATATTTTTTGAGTTTCATGTTGATTCTTATAACTTATTAGTGGCATATTCAAAACCATCATATATCTTACAGTCAAAATATATAGTCCCACCTGATATAATTTTATTAGTCTCATAAATTATAAAGTTCAACCTAATATATTTACCTATTATTTTACAATTGTATCTTCACATTTCATACACTTATGTGTCTTATTCCAACTATATCATCTAGTATGATAAATTTCTATGTCTTCTATTGACTACATCAACTAGACTAATAAAATTATATTTTATTAGTTTTTGTTTCATCTAGTCTGATACATTTCTCTGTCTTATAATAAATACATCAACTAGACTAATAAAACTATATTTTATTAGTTTTTGTTTCAACTCTATCATCCAAGTCAATGCAATTTTTAGTGTTTATTTCTCTCATCACATATTATATCTTTAATTTTAAATCAAAATAATCTTTATTGTTATTTTTATTTTTGTCTTCCTAGAACTATGTTTATAAAACTATAAAACTCATAATAGCTATCATTTTGGGCTAATAAATCATTAATTTTACCTAATCCATGGTGTGAGGGTTATTTACACAATAATCAATATATTAGATAACATTATATATAAAATTTGACTTCCACATACCTTAGGGTATATCAAATGTTCTTACGACTCCATTTTTTCACAAATATGAAACCATTCAGTTGTTTGATTTTGATATACACCATTGAGTGATTATCCATGGAAATTTATTCTCAACATACATTATATATAGGATAGTGTATCTATAAAATGGTGTAATCCTCCTTAGTTAGCTCCCTTTAGGTCTTCTTCACTATTTATGTGTAAGATCAATATATCTAAGGTCCTACTAATTAAAAATACCCAACTTAGTAATACATTCATGTTATATTAATTTTATATTAGTTGGATTATTTATAATTTTTATTATTTTTCATACTTAATTATCCAACCAAATTAAATTTTATATATTTTGAAAATTATATCAGTCAACCCAATATAGTATTGAATTATCTTCCAGCTACATTGACCAACCTAATCTAGTTTGTTTTATGACCATAATGCATCAACCAACCCAATATAGTCCTCTTATTCAAGAACCAATATCGTTATATTTTTATCAAATTTTATTTTCCAACATTATTGAATCATTATTTCTAACTCAATAAATAACTATATGGACTAGCCTTATACTTTCTATTTTTAAACATAGTATCAATGTTACTGATACCATATGTTTCTTTTGCTTAACCTTCTTCCACATCATATTTTTAATTATCCTCACCATTATTTCCCATATTAAAATATCCATTTGAAGCCTCACTCCATTCATATTATATATGGATTGCTCTTTAATTCACACTCTATCTATTATTGATAATAAGTTGTCATAGTGTAGTTACCCTCAACCTCATCCTCTATCTATCAAATTTAAAATGGTTATAATTAACCTAACTTTATATCTAGGATATCTTGACCAAATTATTTATAACCTTAATGATTTTACTGTTGATATTCCAAATAATAATGAAATCCTTAATACGATTCCTCCATCCACTACACAATTTTTAGTAATATTCCTCCTAATACCAATCTTTGGATCTAATTATATATATCCACCTAATTATAATCAAAATTTCAAACCTAATTATAAAATTATTCTTATTTCTTCAAAAACCCTTGCACGAATAATTTAAAAAATTACTCTTTTTTAATCTTATAATAGAAATCAAATCCTTGAAATACAAAACCAACTCTTACAAGGTACCAATAAAACACCTCAAATGATCATAAATAAACCAAATCAACATTACATCCATCCTAATCTTATATGTGGAAATGTAAACCTCATTCCTTAAAATTCAATTCATAATAAGATGCTTAAATTAACATTTATCTTGTTTTATTGTGTTCATGGATATAGGAAGCATTTCTATAACCATAACATATGAAAAAACTATGGATCTCGCCTTACATATTAAAACTTTTGGAAACCTTTATAAGGAATGGGTCAAAACTAATAATTATGTTACTACCAAGATTCTAGATAAAACATTTGTTAGAGATGTGCTATAATGGTACAAAAACTTCTTAGAAATTTCATTACACAACTATATGACCTATTAATTTTTATATTCAACTAATTGTAACATAATAAAATTCATGAGATTATTCTCGATAATTTTATTGATGCTAAGAAACATCATAAATAAAATTCACATGACTTAATCAAGTGATCAAGATAATTATCACATAATGTGAACTATAACATGAGTAATTATAATCCCCTGAAACTATTTTTTACCAATACTAAATCCCTCTTTAAATAAAAATTTAGGATCTTATCTCTTTAAACTTTAGAAAAGGCATTTGATTAACAGGAAAGACAATATTTCTTTGAAACCCAATTTCAAACATCTGAAAACACCAAAAAATAATATTTTTAAACCTAAACCATTTCAATCAATAATAAATAATTTAAAAATAAACATTACCAAACAAAAGTAGGAGCTTCCAATTAATATAATCAAATTCACTTTCCCTCTTCCTTTGGTATTTAGGATATTAACAAGTTATTATCTCTAACCAAATGATATGTTTATTCTTCTACATAATGTAAAATACAATGTTATTCATGCTAAATTTTGGTATTGTCATTCTAAATTATTGAATTCAAAAATGTTGTAATTTTTTTAGTTAAAATTGTGATAACTTGTGTTTGAATATATGTTTAAAACATTATTTTATTTGTATAAACTAGATATCTATGTTTTTTATATATGTATTTAGTTTCCATAGCATGGTTTCATTTGATTCATTTATTTTATGTTACTTATTTCAACTATTTTGATAGACATAGTATTGAACTAACTACCCTTTTTCCCTAGTTGAGGTAGATGTAACACAATTCATTCATTAACTCACAATGGAATCATGAGGGAGAGAATTAGAGAGGAGAAGGTGATATCTCATGATAGTTAGGGGAAACAAATTCACATACTCACATAGTATTATTTCATTTGTAGACTACTTGATTTTCATTTGATTTCTTATATATTTCTTATTACTTTTTATGAGGTCAATCTATATGAAGGTATAATGTTCATACTTATTTGAAGCATTTTGAATTATTTTATGTATATCATATTATGGTATGAAATGTATATTATTTTTAATGTGATCATGATAGTTTTTTTAATTATGAATGATTGTGCATAAGAGGTTGAGTTTATTTTGACGTCAAATGGATACATTCATGTTTTTAGTCTTGAAATGAAATAAATGTATTTACTTAAACATTATATTATATACTAGGCATATTCATAAAAAATTAAACTTGGGTCATTTTTCATAAATTATTGTTTTAGATTAAGGTAAAAACAGGTTTTGAAGGGACCCCAAAACCCTGAACAAAAGGAGAAAGATAAAAGAGAAACGTCCACAGGCAAGCCTAAAGCCTACTTCACCAAATTAACAAAACCAAGATACAAAGACCTGAAGCTAACAAACAAATAACCAAAGATAGCCCCTAGGTTTTATAGATACCTAGAAAATCCCTAGTAAAAGTTCAAAAAACCATGTACCACGACCATAAAACACAACCAACTAGCAGAACCAACTAAAAGAACTAGGAACTATTCTTCTGGTTCCAATATCATCTTCACTGCTTCCTTACCTTTCACAATAGTGTCCTGGATGGCAGCAATCGCCTATGTAGATCCCTCTTGCATTGCTTTCTTTCTTGAGCTTTGTCTAGTTCTCTTGTTAGGCCCCTCCAAAGTTTTGATTTCCTCAATAGTTCTTTTTCTAATGTTTACAGAAGCAGCACAAATGCTAGAGGTTACCTCGTCCATCTTTATTTTGCTTTCCTTTATGAGTTCCCTTAGGTTGTTCTCATACTCTTTGAGTTTTATGGGAATATCCCTCATCTACTCTTCCATGTTATTGATTTTGTTCCAAATTGCCTCCTGTTTACCCTCCATTATTTCCATTTTCCTATTGATTTCCATTATCTCCTTATACGTCCATAAATCGAATTGAAGGGTAGGATTAGCTTTAAAATTGGCCAATCAAGTTGTTTCATCATTTTACCTTTTTTCACTCCAATCTTTTGTGTTCTTTTTAGGACTGCTTCCAACTTCTTCAATATAAGCCTCTGTTTCGATTCGTTTTTGTTCCTTTATTTCAGCAGCGCTTACATTTTTGTTACTTCCTTTACTTGAGCTCCCATTTCCAATATTTGGTTAGCAACCTGAACTAGATTTTCCTTTTCATTAATTGGATCAGGGTCCACAGTAGGATCATCTAGATCTTTATCCATTTCCTCAAACACTTGTTGGTTTCCCTCAAACTCATGGTTGTTGTTTTCAGACTTTTCCTCTATAGTGACTCCTTTCTCATTCTTATCTTGCACTTCTTCTTCCTCACTGGAACTTGAATGCCCACTTTCTGTTCCTCCTCCTTCCTCCAGACTCTCCTCCCCAGTGTTTTCAAAACTTTCCCACTATGTTTCCTCATTAGCAGTCTGGTTATTGACGCTTGGGAGTTTGAATTTAGCTTTTTCATTCCCTTTTACTATTTCTTTCTTATTACTCTGTACGTCCTTGTATTTTCCCAAATAAGGATTCTTTACAATGGCCTTATTCTTACAAAGCCCTTCAATTATAAGAATTAGCCCCTCATGCAGGATGGGACAAGATTCCTTTTTCCTATTAGAGAATAGACTTTGGAGCAAGGAAAAATGCAGATAAAAAGGAAAGGAGATTCTTACTTTGTGTCTGAAGTGATTGAGGAATACAAAGTGAAATTTGTGGACTCTTTTGCTTCTTCCATCAAGTATGAAGTACTCATAGATGCAGCATAAGACATCCCTCTAGATTCCCTTAATTTGCTCCAATTCAAAAAAATCTCCACTTTTTTCCAGTTGCTGCTCCTCAACATCCGTTTTATGAAATTTACAAAAAGCCTCATTGGAAATGCTTGTCTACTTTGAAAATTTTATTCCCTCCATTGGAAGTCCCATCACCTCCACTATGAATTTCTCAGTGAGATTCATTGTAATGCCATGCAAGGTAACCCTATCATCAGTCCAGTTTTTGAAAAAAGCCGTTGTGATATGGGGTTTTGAGCCATGAAGCCGTTCCATGTAACTCACAACCTTTCCTCTCTATAGTATCTTCCAGACATCTTCTTTTGCTTTCCACTCTTCACAATATTTGGGTTCTTTCTTCCTTGGTTCTCCTTTCCTATTACAAGCCATACATATCTCCTTTAATGCTCAAACCCTATTAGCTAAATAATGAACCCGACTATTACCAATTTGGACCAGAACTCGCCTATATTTTGGCACGTTTTGAATCCTCCTCGTGTACTCTAGAACATTTTTGTTTAATGAGTGTATATCTTCCTCCGTGGATCCACTCCCCCAAATCATTAGTTTTTTATTCCAATCTGATCTCTCCCTCCTTAGCATGAATTGCATCATGATGAATGAGTGCTCTAAGATCCACATTCTTGTTTAATGTCTCCTGCCAGCTCACCTTATGTCCTACTCAAACTGCATAATTTGCTATCCAATCAACAACTCTGTTTGCTTCACGGTAAGTATGGGTAATAGTTACTTTCTCAAATTTTTTAATTAAAGTTTTCATTTCCATCACCATAGCCTCTATTGACCATGAGACAAAAAATTTATTATTTAAACTATTTATGATATTCAAGGAATAAATTTATTATATTTAAGATATTTTTCATAAATTATTTTTAGTAAGAGATAAAGGAATAAATGCTAAATTATTTTAATGGGTCCTATTTTTTTGAGTAATTAACTTATTTTAACACCTTAGCTAGTATGTATGACATTTCATTTTTTTGTAATTTTAAGGATAATTATTTTTATGAACTCAACCCTTGAACAACATGGGTGGTGGGCATGATTGATCCATTACAAAAAATTTAAAAAGGTATATTATATAGGCCAATAAACCTAATCAATTTTAAAACAAGATTAGGGTTTTATTGTTTTCATAGAAGTCAATAATAGTTCATCATGGGTATGTAACAAGTGGGTCTTTCATGGTAAATTATAGTTAAAACCCTAAATTGAGGGCTTGGATTGATGTAAGAGTAGTCCCACTTGGGCTTGGCTGATATAAAAGTAGGGGGTTTTATGGGATACTGACCTATAATTTATTGATTCTAAAACTCTCTATTTATAATAATGAGCATGGATGAATAATCATGGGAGACATACCCAAAATTAATATGGTGTTATGATAGGAAGTAACATGGCTAGCATTAAAAATAAAAACATGGATTTTTATATTAGTACAAGCTCCAGGTTAAAAACATTAAAATAAGAAGAGGTGAATTCCATTTTTTGATAGAGAAAAGAAGGAAATTCAAAGATAAAAAATATTATTAACTTTGGTTCTATATTAATGAAAACAAACTACCATTTAGAGACTAAAAACTAACCATATAAGTAACACATTTATGATTTGCATATGGAATGTTGTATGCAAATCTTTGACTATGAATATAAGTTTGTAAATGGGTTTCATTTATTTATTTATAGAAATAAAATAAAGGGAAATGTTTAAGTATAGATAAGAAAACCTTAGTGTGTAGAGTTTTCATTTTACTCATACTCTAACTTGATCTTCTATATTACTGTTAAAACTAATGGATGTAGTGGTATAGCCATGGAAACCTTACTATTTTTTTTTTGTGAATAAAAGCCTGGTAAAATTTTTAACGTGACTAGCAGTGCTAACTAGACACACCTAATACCAGTACCATAGGGCGGGGGGAGACTAGAACTTGAGACCAATAGAGCCGCAGCGGAAATACATAGCCAACTAGGCTAGGGCCCCCACCACCATGTAGACCTTACCATTACTCAACCATCTTGATAATAATTAGTTCCCACATTTTATATTAAGCTCTAATGTTTTTAGATTGTTTTCATATCCTAATGTTTGTAGCATGATTATATAAAATGATGGTTTCAATATTTCTAATATTTCTAATTATTTATTTATCCCTAAGGTCTATATATATATATATATATATATATATATATATATATATATATATATATATATATATATATATATATATATATATTTGATAACATGGTTGTGGTGTGAGTTTACCTAATGGTTGTTAACCACATAAACTATTATTTGTCATGCTAGATTAACGAATATCTTAAAGGTTATAATATTAACCCTAATGTTATTAACACTACTTTATTATGTGATTTATTTGTCTTAATAATATTTAGTTTATATTGATTTTTACAACACAATATGTTTAGATAATTTAATAGTTGAGATTTGTGGCTAAATTTAGCAATTGCTTTATCCATAATGTTTATAGCTCACCTTTCAAAATCATGACTAATTTAATTATTTTTGGATGATGGTGTTTATAGGTTTATTAGCCCTTATAGTTGAGGAAACATGGAATTTTTAAATATCAATTGAGAAACATATTTACATATGGTGTAATAATTGATATTTGACTTAGATGTTAAAATATACCCTTTTAAAATTGTGATACGGTTCTTATATTCATTATTTTTTATTACATGGTATCTCACTCTTATAGACCTACAAGTGAAATTTTCCCTCACCCACATTCTTATAATGGTGAATAAACATGAAAAACTTAAACCTTATTTTTTCCCTCAATGTTTTGTGATAAATTTAATATGCTTTAAAGAGTCTTTAGATATGATTATTGGCTGAACATTGGACCTTATGTCACTATGTGCATATGTTTTTAAATTGTGTTTTGTGTTTTAATGATTTTTAATAAATTAATACTAGAATATATAATGTATGCCTCATGGAAATCCTTGGTAAATAGCCATCAAGTTGATAATTATGTTGGATAATCATTATGAACTATACATTGTTAGATACTACCAAAATGTGGATATAACCTAGTAAATCATCATGTATAAGTACTTTATTTAAATAGACTATAGAATAGTAGGTAATTTTTAGAACCACCTAAATGCCTATAATATTTGTTGTGATTCTATTTGATTAAGAATATAATGGACATATATTTATATGAAACCATTATCCTCAAATATTGAACTATATTTAATTGAGTATGTATTCTTCACTTATATAAGTTAATTATAATAATCTAATATTATAGTCATAGAGATGTTTGGGAATGGATATACATTTGGTGTTGATTGGATACTATGTCAAGTTAGTATTAGATCTATTAGATATATAAGTAAATTTATCATAGTGTCATTGTATGTTAAAGAAGTTAATTGTATGAGGTATAATGATGATATTATTTAAATTTGTGGATTTTTAAATATATTGGTTTTATAAAATAAAATTAAAGCATTTATCATGTTTTTATGAATAAGGAAGTTGTAAGTTGTGTGGTTAAAATATATATGTAAATGTTTGTTATTGTCTTCTTATACGAAAGAAAAACCATTAAGATATTTTGTTGAATAATATTTTTTTAAGAATTATATAGGTACTTTTTTATGTTATATTTTTGATTAATTAATAGATTAATTAACTTATAGTAGAATCACACTTATTATATGAGGGATAATGAGTGATAGGCATGGATCCTTCTTTTAGCTCATTCATTATCCATCTAAATATAATAGTATGGGTGACTAGATGATACAACATATAGTAATACGATTATGGAAAATCACCCATATGATTTTGAAGTCTAAATATTATATAAAATGCTCTATATAAAGTTATGTTATATTTTTATACATTGTATATTTATGATTATTTCTATTTTACATGATTTCTTAAGGTCATAATTGATGGAAACATACATATGATCATTATGACTAGTTTCTGTAATAGTGATTATTAATCACACACTTATTCTTAAATGGTTTTGAATTCTCACATTATCATAATATACCCATTCATGAAGTGAAGGGACACTCCTAAAGGGGAGGTGTGTGGGGGACAATAAATCTATGGTTGGAAATAAGTTCCCATATGATGATCTTCATTTTTATAGTTGATCTAGACATATCTTGGATGCCTACTCATGGCTACTAAACTATTTAGGAACTAATTATTAATTTTCAACACTATTTTTGTATAATTGAAGCTTCATATTAATATTTATTATAGTTGATAATATTGGAATAATTGTGTATTTATTATCATACCATGTTGTAATTTATATTTTGACTATCAATATCATATTGAAAATTCCTTAAATTATTGTACCATATGAGTCATGTGATTGCTATTGTACATCTGGATTTTGTAATTAATTTATTGGAATTAATTTTCATGATAAATGCTTTCACTAATTAACCTCAATATATAATTATCATGACCATATGAAACTAATCTAAGTGTGTTGCATAATTTCACTAGATGAGTAGTAACTAGTAAACTTACTATATGTTTTTGTTTAAAACAAAATTGGTGGAAATTTATAGAATATATTAGAGGTAGATGTAACATAATTTTAGGATTCCTCATACCATCATATCTAATAATGATATGAAATTAATAATAAAATACATGAAGTGGTTGTGTTTGAAATATAGAATTATGCACACATTTTCCACACCTTATCATCCTTAAGCAAATGGCCATGTACAAGCCACCAAAAAATACTTAGAAATATTTTTAAATAGAATATTATGGATTCTAATTTAAACTAGCATATCAATATATATCCTTCACTTTGGTATTATCATACTAGTATTTTTAATACATCAAGGAAACTCCATTGTCTTTAGTTTATGGGTCTAAATCCATATGTCCACTAGAATTAGAGTTACCCTCTTTTTCTAATTTGTTTTCATGACATCATTCCTGATAAAGATCTCTTCGAATATAAACTCAATGGTTTATACCTACTTGATGAGTGATTTAAAGTGTAACAAACAATAAAAAATTAAAATTTTAAATAACATAAAAATAAAATCAAAATTCATAATATTTATTTTGAAGACCTAGTGCTAAAATTAGATTACACCCATGAAAAATAGGATACATACATCTGAATTTGTTGGGATCCTTAACTATTAAAATACATATTTAGACCTATAATTTATATATTATAGATAAGAAAGGAAATATATCTAAGGAAATAACCAATGATTAGTTTTTGAAGATGTATTTTACTTGACCTATGCTATTTATAGTTTCATTTTATTTATAGTTTTCCATTTCCTATTCATACTACATACATGCTTATATTTGATTAAATTATTGTTTGTATAATATTTATTATAGGTTCTAATTTGACTCTCTTATATTTCATTTTAGCCTTAGTCTATCAATACACCTCCAATTTTCTTTAACATTAGCCTTATTTTATTTATTTATTTAGTTAGAGTAATAATTGGTAGTTAGAGTAAAAATAGAGTTTTATCAAGATCCTAGAACCAAGTAAAAATATAGAGATAAAACATTAAAAAACAATATTGAAATAAAAATAGAACAAACACAAAACAACCTAAAATAAAATGCAAACAAATAGGACTAGAGAATCTGCTAACTATGAGAAATGAGTTAGCTAATGATTAATAGTACAACACAAAGAAGATCATCACATTTCAGCCATGACTTCATGGAATTTAGCAAATTCTAGCTACTCCTAGAATTTTTTGATATTTTTTGGTATGACACCCCCACAACATCCTTTCCAACTTTTATTCTTTTTATTTTTTATTCATAGTGTGTCTACAAGGACCTATAGAGTTTCTTCAATGTTCTTCTTTTTAGTATTCACATCAACATATGTAATGTAATTTTCCTTGTTTTTTTTATTTACATGCATGTTTTTTTTAATCTCACTCTTCATATATTTAAATTATTCCCCAAGACTATCTAACTTTTACTTTAATTTTGTCATGTCATTCTTTAACTCACCAATGTCTTGATCAAGATCCATAAAATACAAATTGTATTTTTTTTACTGTCTCCAACTTCTTGACACTAACTTGAATTTCCTTAATAAATTTCTCATTATTTTTAAATTATCCCATTATCCCAATAATTAAATCAAGTTGAATATTATAGCCATGTTCTATTTCATCTATTGTAGATTTGGTGGAAGTCACATGTTATTCCAGGTTCTTCAAAGCATCATAAAAACACTTGCCCTATTTTGGCTTTAAGGAGGACAATCAGTCTTTATCCAGATAATTATATCTTTGGGTTTACTTTTATTCACATTATTCTTATTACCTAAACTAGATCCTTAAGAATTTGGGTAATCTTACACCTCTTGGTTTTTTTGTTTTTGAGTTTCATTGTAACACCTTATGAAATATAACCAGGCCATCATCACAAACTTCCATCTTATTTATCATTATTTATATAATCATTTGACTTATTTTTTATCCATTTTTTCTATTGTAATGCTTTTGTCTCTATTTTATTACTATATACACCCTTTAGTTATTTTTTTATCTTTTCATTGCTTTATCATGCTTCATAGATTTATCTTACTTGCACCTCTTAGATTTTCAATTTTTGAGTGGCATGTTAAGACCTAGGGAATCATATGGGCCTTCCTAAAAAGTTCCCATTATATAAATACATATATGTACTTTTTATCCAAACATTAGTTAGGTGTCTTTTTATATCAGTATATCTTCCTGCCCCCATTTGTATTATACATTATCTTATAATGATGTTTAATGCCTACCTTTCACTTTACCATATTCATTTATAAATTGTCTTTTAAAAATCTTGGGAAACCTAATCATTATCTAATCATGTCCTTATTTTTCATTTCATTTTGAGTTCATCAAGGTTGGTCTTAAGATCACGCTCTTTAAAGTACTTAGTCATCATGGTCTTTAGGTTATCCTTTCTACTGACTTCAGACAAGTTCTATTATGACATTAAAATTTATCACCCATTGTTAGTTTTTCCATATTCATATGGAAGATAAAAATAGGAAAAATAAAATATTTAAAAGTGATATCTAATAATAGGGAATGTTTAAAGAAAAATTATATCTTAGAAGATAAATCACACCAAAAGACATGATATTTTTGGCACATACCCTATTATACTAAAATTTAAAATTCCATAGTTGGATTCTTGATAAACCTAATGTTCATTTGGGTTCAATATGCTAATATAATAGTGTAGGATGTCTCATTATATCATTGTATATCTTCTTACATTCTGGTGCCACCCAGTTTCTCACACAAGTACCCAATCTTTTTATTAGACAAAGGACTGTATAAAGGGCCATGAGGATCAATAAATTCATTAAGTAAAGGTAGAATTATTTTATTTTTTCATCCATGATAGCTTTCATGGGATGATCTATATAATTTAATAGGTAGAACAAATGTATGTGTGTTAGCTAGGGATCTATAGAGCCATTGATGTTGAAACCTCTTAGTCTTAAAACTATCTTTTCAGTGTTTTTTTTTATAGTAAAGGCCATTTTTTCACCTTGGTAACACCTTATATCCCCTCCTTTCACTCCCCAACCATTGAAAGGTAGTTTTATTAATAAATATCCCCAATCTTATTTACTTACTTTTCTCAATATCTTTTAGACAAGGCAAAAATATGCTAGTTTTATATTTTCCAGCTTTAGAATAGAGATTGTATCTTTTAGTTGTTGTGAGATGATCTCGTAGGAATTATTCTATATCTCTAAGATTTTTCTTAGTTATTTTTTTAAAATTGAATTTTGTATTTAGTTTTAAATGGGTTTCATTATTTTATTTGCATAAATAAAATAAATGGAAACATTTAAGTAAAGATATAAAAAAAACCCTAGTGCATAAAGTTCCCATTTTACTCATACTCAAAATTGATCTTCTATATTACCATTATACCTAACAATTATATTCATGTGGTCATGGAGACCTTAGCATACTCAATAATTTTGATACTTATTAGGTTCCACATTTTATATTAAACACTAATTGTTTCAAGTTGTTTTATTGCCCTGATGGTTGTAGTATGCTTTTTTTTAAATGATAGTTTGAATATTTATGTTTTTTGTTGGTTTTTGTTATTTTTTATATAGCCCTAATGTTTATACATTACTTTGATAACATGGTTGTGGTGTGATTCAACCTATTGGATACTAACCACATAAATTATTACTTCTCATGATAGATTAATAAATATCTTAGAGGTTGTAAGATTAACCCTAATGGTCATAACACTAATTTATTAAGTGACTTATTTTTATAGATATATTTTTTTTGATAAAACACTTTCTTTTTGGAAAATATAATGTAAGAGACTTATTTATAAATTTAATAGTTTTTTTTTATCAATAATGGTTATAGCTTACCTTTAAAAATGATGACTATTTTAATTATTTTTGGATAAGACATAGTGGTTGTAGGTTGCCTAACCCTTGTAGTTGATGTGACATTGATCCTTTAAATCTGAATTGAGACACATATTTCATTATGGTTCAATAATTAATATTCAACTTAGACATTAAAATATACCCTTTGAAAAGTATGATATGGATTTTATATTCATTATGTGTCATTACATGGTATCTCACTATTATAGACCTGTAGGTGATATTTTAACCTCACCCACAGTCATATAAGGGTGAATGGATATGAAAAACTTAAACTTTAAATTTTTTTCTGCTTAAAGCTTTGTGATAAATTTAAGATTTTGAACACAGGACCTTATGTTACTGTGTAAATGTTCTTAAATTATGCTTTAGGTTGTAATGGTGTTTATTGATGTGGGTTTTATATAGACCCTTATATTTACTTATGAGGTTACCTCTAATGTTTTAGTATCTACTAATATAACTACTCTAAGGCACAATTTTGAGGGTATTCAATTTTATAACAACCTATTGGTTGAATAGTGGTTGAGTGACATAGATTATTTACCATGGGTGAGATGGTTATGAGTGAAAATAAATATTCTTGAAGTTCATGGAAGGATGATTATTTCAATCTAAAGTGCACAAGACTATAAAATAAACACAAAAGGATGGAAAATTAAGGTAGAAAAGGAAGGTCTATGGAAGTTTCAAGGATAAGGCCTTTTAAGACTAATATTTGAACTCAAGTAGGATAGGGTATCTAGACCAATATTATTTAAAGTTTGTTTAGCACATAAACAAATAAAATGTAGTTAAGGATTAAAATGAAAAAACATAGTATACTCAAACATGCATACATCAAAGGTTGCCTAATTGCTAGATTGTTATTGTACATCTACAAGAGGATTATGATAAGCATGCATGAGATTCTCAAATAAGCTATTATTAAAAATTATATACTATATTAAACAAAAAAAAACCTCATACACAATTCTAACCACTAATATACTAGAATGATGGAACATACAAGAAATCAAAAAAATTGGAGAAGAATAGAGATTTATAAAACAAGACCAAGTCAAGCAGAACTTCTTTCAATTTATTATTAGTCTTAATATCTAAAATTCTCCTCCTTTTGTGAGTGGGAGGTGACATGTATATATAATATTGGGATGGGGAAGGCCATATCTCTTCAATATTTTCATAACTTAAAAAGTCTAAATATAGACCCTTGATTTTAGAATTCATGTAAGAATGCATATTATAATGATAACAGTGAAACATAGACTTTCCAACTAAAAATAAATTATGCATGTAAAATAATAGATGGGGAAATATTGTCCCACTTTGATAAGAATCATGCAAATACATAGTTGTTCCAAAATTAAAATATTGATGCCATGTTACTTCAATTAGCTGATGAAGATGTCATAGTTACAATTATGGTGCAAACTGATAGATCTATGATGTTGGAATCACTAACTACTATTTTCATGTGTTGTGATTTTGGAAGTTGCCTCCTTTTAATTTAATGCTTCACCCAATTCATATGAATTTTCAAAAAAATTATCAATGGCATCAAAATCCAAAAGTGATGGATTCAAAATACTAACCACTTTTTCCATTAATCTATCTTGATCTACCTCATAGCTTTTAAAATCAATCAGTAAGGCTTCATCTCTTATGACCTTGTCTTCAAAAAAATTAACAAACTATATTACTTCATTATTGGTCTTATATACTACACCTTATAATTATTGTTTGAAATCTTCTATAGTTAAGTGGAGTAGGTTATCAAATTTTGGTTGATTCACCAACTCCCCTACCTAGGTGATCACCCTAATTATAATCATATCAGACAAAACTTATAATGTTTTAATTTTATGACTTACAAAAATACCTACCAACTTATTCATTGATGTGTGCTAATTTATGGGGCATCCCTTTTGGAAATCACATTATTGAGGCACTAGGAAGTATCTATATTAGTCATCAATTTTAGATAATTAAAGGCACTTATTATGGAACACTAAACAAAGAAGTTAAACCTTAGCTATTACTTATTGAGGATCCTACATGGTATTATTTTATTTCCATATCTCTAATAACTCCTTAGTGATTTGATGCATTTCCTTCAATGTCAACCTACTAGAATCGACAAGAGTATCAAAGACCTTAATATACTCCATCGGGTCATTGGGTTTCCTCTTGGGTCTTTTGGCCAATTGAAACACATTATCCCTCTTTTCAAGTTCTATATCTACCTTTATGCTTGTATATATTATTTTTCTCTTCCCCACTCTTTTTATGGTCCCATTCTCTTTACCAAACATTGTATAAATTGTGGGGAGCTTAGCTATAACTAGATTCTACCTTTTATCCTATAGATTTTGCATCTCCTTTACCCATTGATGAATTATCAATTCATGTGTAACTTTTATTTGGATAATTTATAAGTATGTAGAGGGATGAGAGGTCATAGGAAGGGAAGTATTTATTGGAATAAATATATTTTGCATTGAATCACTTATTTTTATGGGATTTGTGGAAGCTTTTGGCCCACTACTTTCCATGGAGATGCTTCCTTTATTAGTGTAACCTTAGGCAAGAATTTGGTTAACCCAGGTGTTAATTTCATAGTCATAGTTTCTTTTGTAAAAGACTATTAATAGGATATGAGAAGAGCAATTTGGGATATATTTATTCTAGGGGATGGGGCTTTATTGAAAAGGGATAAAATAAGTAAATTATTAAAATGGGACATTTTGGGTTCCCTTATTAAAATAATGTCAAAAGTTGTACTAGTAACTTGAGAAGTGGAAGATGTAATAGAAGGAATTATTGGAGGAAAAATTATTATTAGATTTTGTAGAGAACATAGAACATATAAAAAAAGAAACTACCTCAAAGATCTTTTATGTTTGTTCTGCGGTAAGTCTAGTCAACGTTTATCTTTCTTCTAATGTGCCCAAACTCAAATACATTATTTTCTCAAGCCAAGCTTCATCATATGGATGGAATTTTCTTATATATACATCTTCTTCTTCTAATTTATAGTCAAACTAGGATATTAATTACTTTGGCTCCTCATCTTCTTCTATATCCATTGCATCTTATGTCTCTTGTTCTTATTCCTCAATATATTGTTCAATAATAGGGAGGCCAAGAGATGGACTCTATTCTAGCTTCATACCTTGGGAAAAGATAGGGGAATCCTTAGGTTTCATATGTTTTCTAAATATAGGTGGAGTGGAGGATGGATGAGATGGTGAAATGGTTATGGTAATAATTATGGTAGGAGGTGGAGAGGTGTGTGATGAAGTGGAGGATGTGGAAAGTCCAGGGGTTTGCTAAGGAGACATAGGGGATTTAAGAGAGCATGATGGAGTTATAATTGAAGAAAAATAAGAATTCAAGAACTTATGTAACCATGGTAAGTGGAGGCAAGGTCATCATCCCAAATTTTATCTTCCTTTAGATGGATAGGGTAGTTGTTGGTTTCTCCACAATTGTATCTATTCCAAGAACTTGTCCACATAAAGTTGTGGAAGGAATATGAGGACTATGAAGTCCTTTAAATTTTTTTCCTTATCTATGGATTTTATTCCCTCTAACTTCCATGATGATAGCCCTCATTTTATGAGGATTGAGATTGTAGATATGGAGGTTGGTATATTTATTAAGATCCTCTAGGTAGAGATAAAGGCCATTGTTAGATCCATGATTTTTGGGATTCTTCTTCTATGAACTTAGGATTGTATTATATATCTTGGATCAATATAATTGATAACTTCTTATCCCTCATCTTAATATATAATTGGGATTCATCTAAGGCATTCAAGAAAACCTAGTCGTGGTCATATGTTTAATGACCATAAGAAACATGAACCATATAATTCTTAAGGATGGCATTCAAATAACCCCTTATCCTATTCTTAGGGTCACATTCATTAAATTATTATAGATACAAATTATAGGTTATCTTGGACTCAATAGGTGATATAAAATATGACCTATTCATGTATTGTTGTTGACCAATGTTGTAAGGTGTTTTGAAATAATAGGCCAAGTGGTTATGGCTGAGTTCTTCATCAATATTGTTAAAAACCTAATAATATTTCTCTTGTTTGAAAATATGATCATGGATGTCATAAGTTATAAATATACAAGTATACCTTATTCCCTCTACTCATGATAGTCACATCTAGGTAGAGCTAGTAGACACCTATATTAGTGAGTGTCCTTGTGATGTTCTTAGATAATCTAGGCATTTTTGTGCCCTACATATTCTAGTAGATGTGAGGGTATAGCTCATTGCTTATAATTTTAATGTCATTTATGTATCTATGAATAAACATGGATGATAAGTATTATCCAACCTTATTCCCCAAATACTTTGTGGATGACTACCATTTTTGGACATAGGGTTTTTACACAATTGCTAGTAGTAAGTCATCATATAAAACATCCCATAGTTAAGTCTCATGTTAGGGTATAGAATTTGAGATTTAAATATTTTTCTTATAATCTCCCTTAGTAATACTAATTTTTTAGTGGTGAAAAAATTGTCTAGTAGGGGTACCCATTTTACCTAGACATATATATTCCTAGATAATCCATGTAATATGTTAAATATTACCATTGTAATGGAAATTCCAAGTCTAAAATTGATAATAAAATTGGTGGAAATAACTCTTTTTTAATTCAATATTTACCCCTTTTCCATCCACTACATAAGTTTCCCTTTCACTATATTGTGCTCAAGCCACACATTAGATGAGACTTGATTGTATTTAGTTTTAGGAAGGAACCTAAAATAATATTCAAATGTCCTCCTTGAAATGTAGGTAGATGTGGTTTGAACCTTCCTCACATGAAAAATATCACCCATAATGGTCCCATTGATGAACAAAACCTTTAAGAGGTCAATGCATGAAAATACCTATGGTTGTAGTATAGATTAGTGGAGCGCCTATTCCTTGATGGGAAGAAATTCGTATATGTATTATTTGTATTCAAGGGAGAGTTTTTCCTCATAATAGGTTTTAATTTAATCCACTCTTCCTAGAATACTAAGAAGTGTTGGAATTTAAAATTAAAATAAATCCTTTCAAACTCTATATCCTTATATTTTGTTGATCCTAAAAATGAAAATGGGGATGGGATTAAGCTATTACCTTGTTTTGATGTCAATCATGATAAAGACTAGTTGTTTAATTCCTATGAATTTAGAGACTGGTTCATTCAGTGATTTGTGAATGAAGAAAGATAGGGCTCATTAGAATATTATGAAACTTAACAACACAAATTCTTAAAGATCATAACAATATCAAGGTGAATACAATGTTCGCAGATTTTGTATATATCATTCAAAAAATTATGTATTGATTGAATTTGTCTTTTTTAAATGCTGATAATGAACTCTCACTTTTAATTCATATTTTTTAGTTAGCTTTCGTGTGTGTGCCTTGTTTTCCAAATGGTGGTATCTCATTAATTATTCACATCTAGTCATCACTTTCAAATAGCTATTAGCCATTTGTTAATTTTATTCTTTGAAACATTGTTGCACTTTTATTCTTAGGTTTTGGATCTACTTTACCTAGATAGTGTCATATGTCATTAGCTCATTAACTAAGCCCTTTATATCTATTCACTATATTTAGGATGTCCCATAGTGGTGAGATATATTTTTTGATCCATGTAGCATGATCTCAAATCACTATAAGCATGGGAGCTTGGGGAATTAAATGGGTATTACATTTGGTGATAATTTATCCATGGTTATGGGTCAACATGATTGAGGCATGTGAATGATATCAAGATCTTAGAGAATCAGTATATCAAAGAATTAGGTAGGAAACAAACATACCATTTAACTTCTCAACCACATGGATTAACATAAATATTCCATGTTTCAGCCACTTGGGGCCTTGAAGGCTCAAAATCTTAGGACATTAAATTGTAGACCAAATAATAATTTAACCTTCCTATTAAAATTAATTTATAGGACTGAGACATGTGAAGTGGTCTAAAAATATTGGAGACACTATAAATCAAAATCTTAGAGGCTTAGGGAACACATAACTATCAAATTTGTTGATGAACAAGTGATGCCTCCATAGTTCTAATTTAGTATATATATGCCATGTGGCATGTTTTTAGAGATTGAAAGACTCAAAAGAATCAAAAGACTTATTATTTTTTAAACATCCAAAATTTTGAATGATAAGATTGAAACATGTGTCATAACTATGTGGGATATTTTTATTATACTAATTTAGAGGAAATCGATGGTCTTTAGCTATTAATTTTGTAATCAACATGCATATACTAGGACAAGAAAAATTAGATCCATTAGTCTACACATCATATTAAAGTAAAAAGAGATAGACAATACAAGGTTCTATATGACTTAAGATACCATTTTAATATTAGATCGTTATGACTTGTACTTGGGTAATGTTGGATTTTGTAGAAATAAACCTTATGATAAATGTGTGATACCCTAATCATAGAACTTTAGTCTCATAATTTCCTAGGTATGGGTTTTTTAACAATGGGTCCTTTTTAAAAAAATTGTGAAAATAGGTGTGTGTGTGTGTGTGTGTGTGTGTGTGTGTGTGTGTGTGTGTGTGTGTGTGTGTGTGTGTGTGTGTGTGTGTGTGTGTATGTGTGTGTGTGTGTGTGTGTGTGTGTGTGTGTGTGTGTGTGTGTGTGTGTGTGTGTGTGTGTGTGTGTGTGTGTGTGTTAGGGTACAAAAAATGGTGACTCCCTACAAAAGTGCTCTAAAGTATTTTAAGAACCTAGAAATTTAGAAACATAGTATAACATAGTTTAAATTTTAATAAAGATAGAATAAGGAAATCAAACTTATATAACAAAACTATTACTTCCCCATGTAACATACTAACCTTCTAAGTATTTGGATAAGTTTTTGATCTTGTGAAATTAATTTGCATTGGGCATGAAGATTTTGACAAAGGCCTAGATAAACACTATAGCTTTAACCTTGAATTTAACTTTACAACCAATGAAAAAAATAAATCTTGGGCGTTGATCTGATACCAATATAGCATTTATATCCCTAACAAAGATTCCTAGAGTTACATTCGAAGCCTTGATCTACTGTCATCTAGGCATCCATAGCCTTGGTAGATTTTACTTAAATCACCATTCCTCTACTAGTTTTTTTTTTTTTGTTTTGAGATAGCATAAGGTTGGGAATCACTTTTTCCTAGATGTGTGAAAAAACATATTCATCAACATGTCCCTATAAGTGTATATTCAACCCTAGGTTTATCATTTTATATCCAAGTATTAACATATGAGTGTGCATTTTATATTTGGAAATATGAATCTTTTCTTGAATATTCATGAGTATATCAAGGCAAGTGCCAAAATATGAGCAAGCTTATTTAATCTTAATTAAAAATAAAATATAATCATAATACATACCTCAACTCTAGAAGGTTTAATATTTGTAAAAATATATTTTTGTGAATACCCACTATGCTCACTTTCAATATCATCCCATTTTCTTTTGGAATTTTTTTTGGATTCAGTGCAAGAAACCGTTTGAGATAGTTATACAAATTTTAAGAAACTAAGCTATCAAGATCAATAAAACTATTTTAAAGGAAACCAAATGTATAAAATATAAATTTAAATATAGAAAGAATTAAATATAATATATAAATCATGAAATATAATCTAATCCTACTCTAAATCTCCATTCATAGTTCACTCTTATTTATCCCGAGTTGGAGCAACCATGAAGTAATGCTTTAAAAACTATCCATTGATTGGAAATATAAGGTACTTACCTTTGTGGGTTTTTAACCTAAAGGTATTATTTCTTAGGATTTTAGATACCTAGTATGGTTAAATCCATAATGGAGTGAATTTGTCATTCTAGCCTTTCTTGTCATGTGTTTTATCCCAAAGGATCACTAGGTATGAAATCCTAAAATCCTTAATCTTAGATATTTTGTTAAACCAACATTTGACAATATCTTGATGTTTGTTAAAATTATGTATTGATTTAGTTCCTATTTTCTAATTAGAACATCTCAAGTAGTCTAAAATTTATTATTTAATCTTATCCTATATATTCTTGCATGAATTTATAATTCAATAGCTTGAGACTAACAGGTAAGACTAGATGTCATCCATACACTAGTAAAAAGGGTGAATCCTTAAGAGCTTACTTGTGCTTGGTTTAATCTACCCATAATACATACTTAAATATGAGATGTTATTATCTTGGTTAATTTTATGAAAATTTATTTATGGCATCCATTAGGTTCTTATTAATCAACTCAGCTATTATATTTCCTTATGGGAATAGTTTGAAGAAAACTTGAGGGTGATCTGATTATGGTAGGCTTTTTTTTATTTAGTAGGTTGGATCACTGGAATATTATCATAGACCAATGAAATTGGTGTGCCAAATTAGGTGACTAAACTTCCCTCTAAGAAATAAATGATATCTATGGATCATGAATTCTTATTAGTAATAGTTTTTATCCACTTGGTACAATAATCCATATCTATGGGGATGAACATGTATCCTATTGAATAATTTTGATCCATTACCCCAATAATGTCTAGACTGCATTGGGCAAAGGGGAATCCTTCAATGATTGGATGTAAAGGCATGGTAATGTTTACTTCTCTCTTTGAAAACCCTTAATACTCATGGTAGATTATGATGTGGTTATGGGTGACTTTGAAGATTGTAGGGTAGTATTAACCATTCTAAAAATCTTATGAGTTTTAGTATTACTAGATGGATGCCCACTACCAGCATTATAAAGTTGGTTATCTAGGATGTCTTTAGCTTCATCATTCAAAACATAACTTAGGTAGATGCCTTCAAAATTATTTTTGTAAATGACTCCTTTCTTTATCATGAGGTGATTTGATCCTGAGGGCATGGTTTTTCTCTTTGCTCAAATCTAGCGGGCATGTCTTGATAAGAAAGTAATGAATGATATGTGAATAATACTCTCCTCTTGATACTTGGGATTTATTGATTCATTCTATGTGGATGTATTGGTAATTTTTAATCATCATATATATTATGCCCTAACCTTTCACCATTTTATTTATCCTAATTTCAAGGTAAAAGTCCAAAAATTTGGCCATTTATTTCCCTCTTCTTTCTCCCAACTCATTTTGGCTAAGCAGAAGTTTGATATTTGGGTTGGGGATAATGGCATATGTCTTATTTCATATAATATAATGTCTAAATTTATTTAAATCCTTGATCAAGGCAGATATATACTTATCAATCATGGATTATTTTAGTTATGTATCTTTCAAGTTGGTACTCATGAAGGCAATGGGGTGCTCATTGACTTCTACCTTTTACATTAGTATCATAGTAATGGTATATCCTAAAGAGAATGAATAAAGATAAAAAATATTCATCTAAATTTGGGATGATCAATAGTGGGTCTTGAAGAATCAACATTTTAATATCTTGGAATTTTTTCCTAGCTTCCATTGTCCACTCAATCTTTTCATCTTAGTTCAACATGGCATTTAATGGTTTATCAATTTTTATAAAACCAAAAAAGAACTTTCTCATGATGTCGATCTTACCAAAGAGTGATTTTAAATCCTTATTGAGTTTAACATATCATAACTTGGATATGACTTGGAAATGGTCTAGGTTTATGGATATCTCTTCTTTGTTGACAATATGGCCTATTAATTTTCCTTTAGTCACCCTAAAAATGCATTTATTAGCATTCATAGAAACTCCATATCTCTTATACCTTTCTAGGAATTTCAATAGAGGGCTTACATTTCCATCGCTATTATTCTAAAATACCATAAGATCATTAATGTAGATGATGATACACTTCCCCATGAGTACCAAAAAGGTGAAATTTATTGATCTTTTCAAAAGTGGCCTCTACATTAATTACGCCAAATGACATACTTTTATACATGAATATCCCCTATTTAGCATGGACAATAGTCTTCATCCTATTTTATACATTAGCCAATAATTTTTTGTATTATAAGAATCTATCCAAAAAATACATCACCTTTTATCCACTTTCAATCTATATTACTTCATATAAGGAAGGTAAAGGGTAATTATCCTTTTCTAGGGTCTTGTTTAAGTTTCTAAAATTCACACATAAACTAATTTATCCATTCTTTTTCTTGAATAGTACCTTATTAGCTACCAATGTCAAGTGCATAATTAGGAATATGATTTTGGAATCCAAAATATTCTATACCTCAATCTCTATGAGTGGTTATAAGACCAAATTTACTAGTCTCTACATATGCCTAAGTAATTTGTGTTCTAGTTTTAAAAGGATTTTGTGGGTAATGACCCTAGGATCACATAAAGCTGACCTACTCACTCCTCATGTTTTAATTAAAGATTAATAATTCATGTTGGATTATTTATATACCTTTAATCAATCTGGTAATTGTTATAGACTTATTTTACACCCTTAGAGAGGGTTGTTTAGACTCTCTCCAACTAGGCTACATAATGGGAATAACCCTAGGTTGTGGGTATCCTATGACTGGGTTGAACCTTTGGATAAGGTTGGCTTCCTCTTGATGTTCACCTAAAATTAATACTAAACTAATTCTTCATAAGGAGAAGGGTTAGAAAGGGAAAATGGCTCCTAAGAGAGTTAACTAGGTGATGCACCAAATTAGATTAACACTCATCTATGCTTGAACCCACACTAGATCAGTTATAAGACAAATATGGATTACATGATCTCAAGATCAAGTTAACACACTAGAAGAGGTTTAGGTAGAATACTAATCCAAACTTGCAAGAGCTTGAAAATACTTCAAAGAGGCAAGCAAAAGGCTAATGGACTAGGAAGAATCTCCTTCATGAATACACTAAGCACAAGCATATTAAATCACTAATAAAAGACAAGAGATAGCCAAATAAATCATCTCATTACATCAAGAGGTAGTTATTATAATAGTTTTACAAGGTATAACCTAGTCAAATGAGCATACTTTTGAAAATTTCTTAATGAGCATTTGTCTCCTAGAAAGATGATAAAATCTAAAATCCTAGGAACCTTTTTTAAGGAGAAGAGAATGGGATAATATAGGATAAGGGGAAAAGATATAAGAGGTAACATGTTTTGAGAACAATTAATAAGCTACTGATTCTCCAACAACCATATCTCTATCTTTGATTTTCACATTATCTTCTACTTGATTGCCTATGTATAAGGACAAAATTCTCATATATATAAACCTAACTGAGATTTGGTTATTTTTACATTGGGTAGATATCTATCATGAGCATGGCTCAAGAAATTAATTCATTGATTACATATAGTTTTCCCTTGTTTTGATAATTGGACCTAGGTCTGCTATAGAGAAAAATAATCTAGGATTATTGGTTTTCTTATAATCCATATAGATGACACTCTACTTGATGATTGGTCCCTTATTACAATAAGTTACCACCTTTTTGTCTTGTATTAGGTCTAAAATACCTATCTTACCTTTATGGAGCTCTATCATCAATGATTTGTCCTTATTGTTTATCTTTATTCAACTTGGGTTGAGCTCATTATTGATTCCATGTATTTTTTGCTATCTCAAATCCATTCATTTTATTTGCTCAAGTCAAACTTCTCCATTGACCTTAGTCAAAAATACCCTAGTTTGATCCTTTGTTCATCAATTGTCATAAAATTAACTCATACTCCATTGACCTTTAACCTCACTTGCACCATGGATCTCCTTGATAATTTGAACATGTGTTATTGGATATGTTTCCCATGCTTACACTTTATTGAGACTTGGCACCCACACATTTGGTCTTTGGATCTATTTGTTATTATATGTACTTCTATAAATATGCCACATGTTATATCCTTAGCTAATTAAATATTTGACTCTTCTTACATGTTGTTGATCTACCTTTATATGCTCAAAAAAACAATGTTAGATTTGCCTAGAATCACTAAACTACCAGTCACCACTCATCATTACATTTGATCTGAGATCCAAATATCTGGATAGTTATTAAGCTTAAATTTAGTTAGATATCCTTTGATGTTTTTTTAATGCTAGTGGTTATTTTTTGAGGACCAAATTTAACATCTACATGAACATCCTTGGATTTTCAAATCTAAATGGATACTTGTAGGGGCCCAACCTTGATGTATGCACACCTATCATGGGATATTTAATTCCTAATAGGTATTTTCTATGCTTTAATTTGATGTTCGTGGGATCATCTTGGACCTTTTAAATTCTTTTAGATACTCATCGTAGCCTAAAATTCATGTTTGTGGGACCATCCTGGACCTGTTGGATCAACTTTTCTAAAATAAGTTGTCTAAAATAATTCATCTATGGGATTTGCCTTGGATAATTTATCCAAAATAAAAATGATCTTCAAGGAAATTATTGTAGAATAATTTCCTTGAAAGAATTCATTTATTTGTATTTGGAAATATTATTTTGGATAATTTGTCCAAAAGAAAATAAGTCCTCAAGGAAATTGTCATCGAACATTTTCCTTGAAAGAAATCATGCCTAATCCAAAGTTTTGAAATAGTTTTCTCAAAATAATTTGTGCCCTTGTACATTTAGTTGGAAATTTTTTCAAGGACACTTTCCCTATAGAAATTCCTTTTGAACTTTTTAAAATGGCCCTTTACCCCTCAAGATTACCCTTTGGTATTTTTAAAATTGCCCTTCAGAACTTTTGTTTTGGTCCATTTTTCTTGAAGAGTACCCTTTGCAAATTTTCTATTGGACCTTTTGGCAAAGAAAAATTACCCTTTAGAAAAAGTGATTGGGACACTTTACTAAGAAAAGAAACCCTTCGTAACTTTTTCTTTGGACCTTTTGGTGAAGAAATACCCTTTAGGATTTTTGAATGGACCACTTTAGTTGAAAAAAAGACGCTTCAACCTTTTTGTTTAGAACACTTTCTGAGAGAATGATTCCTCAGGATTTTTGTATAAAAAATAATTTCCAAAAATATTCCTGATACTTAGCCCAAAAGACTTAAAAATTATCTTGAAAGAAATAACACTTAACCCTTTTTGATGCAGATAATTTTTCTAAAAGAAACATGTCTTTGAAAAAATTCTCTTTGTCTTTTTCTTCAGAAAAAATGTCTAACAGAATTCATGCCTTTGAAAGCTTTGTCTCAAATAAATTGTTTAAAATAATCTTCAACACTTAGCCACAAAAGGGTCGTAAAATATTTTAAACATAGCAAAACAAAAGACCAAAAGAAATTTGCCAACTAAGGACTTAGCCAAAACAAATGTTTTGCACCTAGTTTTTTTTAAAGCCTATAGGCCCTTCTAGACTTGTTCATCAAAAAAATTATTTGACCTTTAAATATTTGTAACTCTACTCAACTTTTCCATCTAGGCACAAGCTTGGTATGTGGGCCAAAATTTGCCAACATCTTTGATGACTCATATGGAAGAATGCTTGATATGCTTAAGAACATAGATCACTTGCCTTGTTTAATCTATTAGGCATGGATTAATTATCCTATATATGTAAACAAGTGTGAAACTCTATACAAGGTTGACCCTTTCCAAAACATCCCCTTGAAGCAACAAGGATAAAAGAAGAACAATAAAAGCAAATTTAAGTGCACACAAGCACTTGTAGGAAGGAAAAGCAACTAACCTACTAAATAAAATGTACACAAAGGCACATAGAAAAAACATGAAAACCACTCTAATATGTATAAAGTTACAATTTATTAGTACCTTCCACCAAGTTCAAATGGAATAAATTGAGAGTCATTCACTTATGATAAAACATGATGAAAAATATCTTGCTTTTGAAAGGTCATGATATGTGAGCTAAGATGCCTAGATATTGATCCTTTTGGCATGATCTCAAGTGGATAAAATGGGATGAACATGTATCCAATATAGACATAATGGTCCATTTCTTCAAGGCCTACCTCATATTGGATTATATAAGCATCTACAACCTTCTCATTTGATGGCTCAATTTTTTTCTCTAAATGAAGCAAAACATGTGATAGATCATCTTTGTCATCCTAAAAATTAAAAAGGTACCTAATAGGGCATCCTTTTGTCAATATGAATTTTGGGAAGTTAGATTTTATTTGACTCCTATATTTTTATGCCCCATCATTATGCTCCTTAGTCATAATCAGATCATAGTTTCCTTGGAGAGGAACATAGTCATCTTCTAAGACCTTAAACAAATCTTCCAATATGACTATAATTACAATTTCAACCTCTGATTACTCACTAGGATCATGTTTACAATGCACATTTTGACTAGAATTTTATTGTATCTACTTACCCAAATGTCCAGTTGTGTCATCCAAGCTTGAACATAAATCTTCAAGTTCATCCTAAAAGGTAGCCTCCTCTTAGTCATATGTAGGGATAAGAATATCAACCTCATCAAGACACTATCAATTATAGCTATATGGGTCTTCTTCATCTCAAGAGGGGGGAGATTCATCTTTTCAATCAAGGTCTAATTCATCATGATCTTGATGCTCTTTACTAGTATGCTCATCAAATTACATCACTCGATCACTTGAGATGTCTTATTCATCAACCTCATTCAAGGTTACATCTTTCTCTTCAACTACAAATGAGGGTTGATTTGACCATCCAAGTTCCAAAATATTACACTTGTCTTGCTTGACTTTATGATCTAATCTACTCTCCTCTTTTTCCTAACTATTAGGTCTATCATATTTTTCAATTCATCTTGAAGTGTACCCACCTCAAACACCTAGTCTTGATCCTTTTGTTTATTTATGTAGAATGAACCTTCAATAGTGCATTTAAAATCTGATATATTTTCATCTTTAGGGTTGTCCTCAATATGGTCTAGTTCATTAGTGTCAAATCCATGCCATGAAGGATGATCAAAACCTAAATTTTCCACTTTTAGATGAAGTGGATTGAATATCATGATCTCTTCATTGTAAACAATTGTGTTGTCCTCTTTAAGCTTGTCTATGACTATGAGTTGCTCCTCTATCCTTTGTAAAATAGGTTCTTCCTTCATGAGGGAGATGGTGGGAGGGTGAAGAAGTTCACCTTGCTTTTAGCATAGGAGAGTATCCTTCCAACTAGGGACCTTGAAAAATATTTTATGTATATCTTTAGCAATTGAGAGAGAGTCTTGAAACTCTTTTACACCAAGCTTATTGAGTTTAAATATGGTTAATTAATTTATTTATTTCACAACTAACCTTTCCTCTATCAGAACTGGTTCCTAGACTACCCCAACCAACACCTTTTCCTTCATCTTTGTGCCTTTCTAAATGAATTTACATAAGGGAAATTAATATGGATCATGCACCTTTTCCTCATTTATAATGTTTATAAGATAGGGTGGCTTTACAAGTGAGGGCATGGCATAGCTAGGGTCAAAATATTTGGAGAATATACATGATGGGATGACTTCATGTTCTTGAGTGGGAATGGGCATATGGGTAGGAGAGGAAAAATTGATTAGCTCAGGATTGACATACTCTTTCTCCCATTGCTCAAACACTTATTTAATATACAATACCCACCCTTTCATATATTTCTTCTCAACATGTGGGTAATTAGCTTCTTCAATGGATGCCTATACATTGCATAACTCTTTCAATAATATATTTACCACTTCCATGGAATGAATATGGAATTATTGTCCAAGCTTAACCCCCTCCTTTATTTTCATGATTATTATTTCTTTGTCCAATATTTCCTCCCTATGTTTCGATAAGGATGGACTTTGATAAGTCTGACTAGGGAGTTGATCAAGGAATCTTGAAGATTGAGCTTGAGGATCCTTGAGGGGGGAGGGCACATAAAGTTAGTCCAAATGAGCATCCTAACCTTCATAATATATTAGCATACTATCTAAATTTTGGACCATGTTTTTTTATCATTACTATATCCTCATTTTTGTGAGGTGACCACTATGCTCTCTCACAAAGATACTATTTGTCCTTAAATTAATGAAGAACACTTTTTTATTTTTTTATAACATGGATAGGGGTAACTATAGAAAACTCAAAACCCATAGAAATACCCCTTATCAACTTAATATAAACTGATAATTCTTTCTTGACTCCTAATAAGGATGTAACAAGGTAATCCTAGTCTTGATAAGGGGACATGGAGCACTGATTTTAATATAAAGGAGGCTGAACTTGGTCATATGTAAGGATAAAAGGAGGACAAAGGCCATGATAGGGTTGATAGGCTATTTGAGGGACACTTGGGGGGAACACATAAACATCTTTTTCCTGATAATTATGATGTTGATGTAGAGGATAAGCATATTGATAAAAAAATGACTAATTATACATACTAAATTATAACAATTAGGCACTTAGTTAGGCTACTTCATAAGATATAGATGTTTAAAGTAGCCATTGATGTTTCTATAATGCCTCCAAAGGCTAATATGTAGAATAAAAACATAAAAAATCCTTATACTAATTTGGACCTTGGTCCCATCGGGCATGCCCTTGGAGAGGGTTCTTCAAGATCTCTCCAACTAATCTACATAATGAGAACAAACCCAGGTTGTGGTTATCCTATGATGGGGTTGAACCTTTTGAGAAGGTCAAATTCCTCTTGATGCTTACTTAAAACTAATAATAAACTAATGCTTCACAAGGAAAAGGGTTAGAAAGGGAAAAGGGATCCTAAAAGAGTTAACCAGGTGATGTACCAAATTAAATGAACACTCATCTTTTCTTGAACCCACACTAGATAAATCATAAGACAACTATGGCTTGAACAATCTCAAGATCAAGTTAACACATTAGAAGAGGTTCAGGCAGAACACTACTCTAGACCTATAAGATCTTGAAAATATTTTAAAGAGGTAAGTAAAAGGATAATGGACTAGAAAGAATATCCTTCACAAATTCACCAAGCACAATCATACTATAAAACTAATCAAAAATAAGAGATAGGCAAATAAATCATCTCATTACATCAAGACGTGGTTTTTATAACATTTTGACAGGGTATAACCTAGTCAAACAAGCACACTTTTTCAAACATCTCAATGAGAATCCATCTCCCAAAAAGATGATAAAGTCTAAAAATCTAGGAACCTTTCTTAACGAGAAGAGAATGGGATAATATAGGATAATGGGATAAGAGAGGAGAGGGAACATATTTCAAGAATAATTAATGAGTTGAGGCTTCTCAAACCACTAGATATATATCTTTTATCTTCACACCATCTTCTTCTTCACTACCTATTTATAAGGTCAAAATCCTCACACCTATGAACCTGACTAAGCTTTAGTTATGTTTTCTTTGGGTGGATATCTATAAAGAGAATGGCTTGAGATGTTTCTTCATTGATTACACATAGTTTTCCCTTGGTTTGAGAAATGGACTTGGGTCTACTATAAAGGAAAACCTATCTAGGATTATTGGCACTCTACTTGATGCCTGGTCCCTTTTTACAATAAGTTACCACCCTTTTGGCATATATTAGTTATAAAAGACTTAACCTACCTCTATGGAGTTATTATGACAATGCTTGGTCCTTATTATTTATTTTTATTAAACCTAGGTTGATCTCAATCTAGGTTCCATGTATTTTCTACCAACTTAGGTCCATTCGTTATCTTTGCCCAAGTTGAACTACTTCATTCACCTTAGTAAAAAAATTCCTAGCTTATTCCTTTGGTTATTGGTTATTATCAAACTAAATTATAATCCATTGACCTTGTCTCTCACTCATAGTCTCATATCTCCTTGATAGGTTAAATGCATAATATTAGATATGTTTTTTAGGCTTACACACTATTAACACATAACACCCATGTGTTTGGTCTTTAGATCTACTCACTAGTCTATCTACTCTCACACTTACACCATATGTCAACTCATTGGCTCATTGAATATTTGACTCTTGTCAGGTGTTATTTTTCTACCTTGTTAAGCTTAAATTTACTCGATTAGATCTACCTAGAACCTCTCACCTGCTAGTCACCATTCATCATTAGATATGATCTTGGCTCTGAAGATTTTGACACTTATCAAGCCTGCATTCAATCAAAGACCCTATAATGGTTTTTTGAATGCTAATTAATATTTTTTGAGGACTAACATTGACATTTTCATGAATTTCATTATATTTTCAAATCCAAAGGGCTACTTGTAAGGGCCCAAACTTGATGTTCATGTGCCTATCATGGGATATTTAATTCCCAACATTTATTCTTGGTTCTTGAATTTGATGTTTGTAAGACTATCTTTAACCTTTTGAATTTAAATAGCTAGTCATAATATCCTAAAATTGATGTTTGTAGGACCATCTTGGGCATGCTAGATCAACTTTTTTGAAACAATTTGATCGAAATAATTCATCTATAGAATTTGCCTTAGATAATTTAAATGAAAGAAAAATGGTCTTTGGGAAATTGTTGTGTAACAATTTCCCTAAAAGAATTCATTTCCTATTCTTTAAAAATATTATTTTAGACAATTATTTAGAAATAAAATAAGTTGAGTAAATTATTGTAGAATATTTTCCCTAAAATAAATCATGCCTTAGTCAAATTTAAGAAATAGTTTTCCTAAAAGAATTCATGCTCTTATACCTTTTTTTGAAAATGTTGTCAAGGACAATTTACCTATAAAAATGTCTTTTGGCCTTTTCAAAATGGCTCTTTTCCCCTCAAGATTCCTCTTCATGATCTCTAAAACTTCCCTTAGTAGCTTTTTATGTGGTCCATTTTTATTTAAAATTATCCTTTCTTAATTTTATATTGGATCTTTTGGTGATTGTGCACTTTAGAAAAAGTGTTGTAGACACTTTGATACAAAAAGTGATCCTTCAAACAAATTTATTTGGACCTTTTTGTGAAGAAATACCCTTCAAGAACTTCACAATTTTTGAATGGACCACTTTGGCTAAAAAAGGACCCTTCAATATTTTTGTTTGGTATACTTTCTAAGAGAATGATCCTTTGGGATTTTTATTTTGGAAAAAATGTTTGAAATAATTCCTAATACTTAAAAAAAAAGACCTGAGTCAAATCTCCCAAATGAAATATCATTTATCAATTTTTAATGTGAAATATTTATCTAAAACAAATATGCCTTTGGAAACTTTGTCTTCATCTTCTGCTTCAGACAAAATGTTCTAGAAAATTCATGCCTTCATTAACTGTTTCTCAGATAATTTGTCTAAAAAAATATTCAACATTTAGTGAAAAAGGGTCTTGAAATATTTTGAACTTAGCAAAATAAAAGCCTCAAATAAATATACCATGTAATGACTTAGCCAAAAAAATGTTTTGTACCTATCCCTTTTGAAAGCATATAGGCCCTGCTATACTTGTTCACAAAATTGTTGTTTGACCTTCAAAGCTATGGAAATCTTCTTATGTTATCCATCTAGGCACAAGTTTGGTATGTGGGCAAAATTTGGCCAATAGTAACCCCTTCCAATGTAGCCACATGTGGGATAAATATGTGGTCATATACCCATTCAACATTTTAGACTAGTCTCAAGTTAATAATAAGATGTATGCCTTTGGGATATCAATGATTAGGATATCAATATTCTAATGTACTAGTGGCTCTAATTCTAGTTGTATGAAAATGTTTGTAAATTATTTAACACATGGGACTAAATATTTATCCAACTATAATACCACTCTTTTTGAATTATCAGGAGTTAAACCACTCTTTTTGAATTACCAGGAGTTAAACCCAACTTTTAGGAAATAGATATAGACATTTCATTTGTTGATGCTTTAAAATAAACTAGGTAGTTATGTAAATCATTTCTAATCATTTAAACTATTAGTAAAAATGGAAGTACCTTAGGTTTATCTGTATACATCATTACATTTACATGGGAATTTTTGGACTTGTCAAAATTCTTTCCTATTAGGTCCTTGAGTAGTAACTCTCTTTATTCAGTGATCTAATTTAGATCATGAAGACTGATGTTGGATTTAATCTTTTTCATCTCTTCTATAATATCATATCCTGCCTTACCTTTATGCTTAAATATCTATTAATGATCCTTTTGATTAAGAAGAGGTTGATTATCCCTCCTATGTGGAGGATAATTATCTATCTATAGTGGTGGTGTATTATTTCTAGCATTCATATTAGGAGTGGTGGTACCATTATTAGGAGGTGTTTAATATGCCATAGGTTACTTGTTCCTCAAGTTGTAGTAATTCCTAACCTATTGACACTAATATAAATCATGAACATTAAATGTGTTGTCTTTAGGATTATCATCATCTTCTCTTATAAATGGGAAGTCATATGTGTCAAATACCATAGTCATGATATGCATGCCTAAAAGATTTTATGAAGATAGTTCTTGATGAAGTGTAGAATTTTATTGTCCATCTTCCTGGTGGAATATTTTGAAAGTAGTGCATTACTTGATATAATTCTTAGATAGTTTTATGGACCTAACACTAGTTTGGAAGATTTACATCCATAATATTAATCTTTAGCATCCTACTAGAAGGAAGATGATGTTCTTGATTATTCTCAGACTTGTTGAAAGGACTATTATACCTTTGGAACCCATAACCCTGATTATTATATTTGAAAATTTACCACCTATATTACCCATACATTCCTACATATTGAGGAATTAATTAATTGGTTTATATACCATTCTATAGATGGGTTCCATCTTGATATTTTTTGAGTTAGGAGCATTATCCTATGTGTAATTATTATTAACTAGTATAGAAGGTTGACTCTAGACCTACTAGTTAAATGCAGAATTGTTTAATAAATTAACATGTTGATTCTAGTGAACATGGATTAATGGAAATTGATTATGGATCAATGTTTATTTTTATGTCACATAATTCTAGGTTACATAAGGGATTTTATTAAAAGTTTTGTAGACAAGTCCAAGACTAAGTGGAGGTAATGATTTCAACTAAGGGTAAATTTATTTGTCTACATTAATAGCCTATATGTAAGCTAAGGGTAAGGTATACATACCGATATCCCTTTATAAAAACACAACATTCATTGAACCTAAGGAATTTTTATATATTTCTAGGGATAATGGCTCAATAGGTTGATAAGTCGACTCTAATATATTATACATATTTTTAAATTAGGCATTGGAAGCTCATATTGGCTCATTAGGCGCTCTTTTCATGGTGTAATTTTTTTGATAAATAACACTTTCATTGGTAACATGGCCAAATAGGGATAATAAGGTATCTTTAAATTTCATCTAGGTTATGATTGACCTTTCCAAAATATTTAAAAACTTGTCATAGGTTGCTTCTTCTAAAGTGAAAGGGAATAGTTTGTAATACATGTCCTTGTGAGTTACGTTTAATATACCTAAGTTATATTTGAAGGCATTTATAGGTTTTTTTATCATACTTCTTATAAAGGGAGGGAAAGAGGTGAAATAGTTATTTGGGTTTATAGTCAAATCATTTACCACTTGTACTACATTTATAGTAGAGCCAGTTAACCAATATGGGGCTTGTCATATGGGATTAGGCTAAAGTGGAGGATTAAGAGGTGGGTTATAGTGAAAGTCCATCAAAACTATTGGAATATGAACATGTATTATTAAAGATGATGAATCATTCATGGATCTCTTAAAAACACCTCTATCAGATGTAAACTTTTTATAGATCTCCAAAGGTGGTTGTAATAGGCTACTATATGAGGTTGACCTTGTTAATTATCTAGGATCATATAACACAAATCAAGTGAATTTACTCCGTAGCATAGAGGTGAAGGCTGACAGACCTTCCATAGATCAACTATTTGAAATATTTTGTTGATGTGGATTTTGTATATACCATTATATTTATTTACAAGGTTTCTTATAACATTTTATGATTGGTGAATATAACCACTAAAAGGCATGACTTTTAGGGTATCTGGTTTTATAACAACCTATTGGTGAAATACTAGTTAAGCAACATAATTATTTACCATGGGTGAACCTAAATATACTAGGATTGGGTGGAAGGATGATGATTTATAACTAAGATCGGCATGACTTTAAAATTAACACAAAAGGATGGAAAAATAAGGCACAAAAGGAAGGTTTGTAGAAGTTTCAAAGATAAAGCCTTCCAAGACTAATATTTGAGATCAAGTAGGATAGAGTATCTAGACCAATGCTTTTTAAAGTTGTTATAGGACACAAAATAATCAAATAAAATTAAAGATTCAAGGGGAATAAAACACAATATACTCAAATATGCTTAAATAAAAGGTTTCCAAATTGCTATTTCACATCTATAAATTGATTAAGATAAGCATGCAAGAGATTATAAATTAGATATTGATAAAAATGGAATAATGTATTCAAAAAGAAATACATCATATACAATTGTAAGCACTAATATACTAGAATTATGGAGCATCCAATCAATCCATAGAATTGTAGAAGAATAGAGATTTACACATAAGAAAAAGTCAAGCGTAACTTATTTGAATTTACTATTAATATTAATAAAAAAAATTATCCTCCCTTTATGACCTAGAGGTTACATGTATATATAAGCTTAAGATGGGGAAGGCATCATCTCTTTAAGCTATACTTAGTTTTACTAGTATAAGAATAGAACCTTAAGTTTATAATTCATGCAAGAATGCATCCTACAATGATAACATTCAAAAATAGACTTTCTAGATAAAAAAGTTTATGCATGTACAATAATAGATGGGGAACCAAAGTCAAACTTTGATAAGAATGATGAAAATACATAGTTTTTAGTTAATTATAATATTGATTCCATGCTACTTGAATTAGTTGATGAGGATACTACAATTTTAACTATGGTGTAGACTAATATTTCTATGACACTAGGAGCACTAAATACCAATTTCATGCGTTATGGTTTTGGAATTTTCTTCCTTCTCCTTCAATGCTTCACCTAGTGAATATACATTATCAAATTTTCTATTAATGGACTCAAAATTCAAAAGTGAGGGATTCAAAATCCTAACATCTTCTTTTTATCTATCTTGTTTTGCCCCTAAGATTTTAAATTCATCCACTAAGGCTTCAACTCTTATGACCTTGTCTTTAGAAAAATTGAAAATTTTTATTACTTCAATATTGGTCTTATATACTACACCTTGCACTTCTTTTTTGAACTTTTATGTAGGTATGTGGAGTAGGTTATCAAAATTGGGTTGGTTTACTAGCTCCTATAACTAGGTGATCGCCCTAATTACCCTCATATTAGATAAATTTTGTAATGCTTTAGTTTGACAACTTACAAAAACACGAAACAACTTCTTCATTTATCTATGCTAGTTCAAGAAGGACTCCCTTTTGTAAATAACATATTTGATGCACTAGGAAGAATACATGTTGGTAATCAAGTTTATATAATCAAATACACTTATTTTTGAACACTGGACCAAGAAGTTTAACCTTCTTTCCTTTTCTTTCATCTTATTCCATAGTGTCACTATATCTACTCTATGGGCTTGACTATACTTTATACCTTAGTTATTACTTATTGAGGATCCTATATGATGTTCATCTCTTTCTATCTCTTCAAGTCCTCCAAAGTGATTTAGTGTGTTTCCTTTAGTGTCAACCCATTAGAATCAACAAGAGTATCAAAGTCCTCAATGCAATCCATGGGGTAATTGGGTTTCCTCTTGTGTCTTCTATCTAATTGAATCACATTCTCCCTTTACTCAAGATCTACCTCCACCTTTTTCCTTATATTTATTAATTTTATCTTATTTACTATTTGTATAATCCCACTCTCTTTATCAAACATTTTATAATCTATGTGGAACTTACCCATATCTAGATTATACATTTGATCTTGTAGATCTTTCATATCTTTTACCCATTAAGGGATTATCAATTCACCTATACCTTCTCTTTGTTTAATTTCTAAGGATGTATAGGGATGAGAGTTGATAAGAAGGTAAGTGCTTATGTGGAGAAATATTTTTGATATTGAATCACTTATTTGTATGGGCACTTATGGAATATTCTAGCCCACTATTTTACATTAAGAGGCTTCCTTTATTGGTGAAACCTTACCTAAGAATTTGGTTAGACTAAGTGTTACATAGTCATAGTTGATTTTGGTAAAGCATGTAATTCATTCATGGGAAGCTCATGTTTGGTAAAATTTATACTATATGATGGGGGTTTGTTTAAAAGGGATACAATAGCCAAATTCTCAAAATGGACCATTTTTGGAGCCTTTATTATAATAATGTTTGAAAATATACTAGTAGCTTGAGAAGTGAAGGATGTAATAGAAGGAATTTTGAGGGGGAAACTAGAAAATATAACTTTTTAAGGTACATACAAAAGAAACAATATAATAAACTACCTCAAACATCTTCTAGTGTTTGTTTTGAGGTAAATTCAATCAAATTTTATTCCTCTTTTGATGTGCCTAGAGTTAAAGCCTTTACTTTTCCAAGCTCTAATTCTTCATAATATGACTATACTTTTCCTATATTCAAGTCTTATATTTATTTTGATGTGTAGTCAATTAGATATATTAATTGTTATGGTCCATCCTCTTTTTCTAGATCCATTGTATCTTCTATATCCTATTATTCTTCTCAATAGATTTTTTAATAATATGGAGTCAAATAAATGCCCTCTCTTCCAAATTTATGCCTTGTGAAGATTCAGGGGAAACATTGGGCTTCCTATGGTAGGTAAAGATAGGTGGAATGGAGGATTGATGAGATCATGAAGGGGTTATGGTAATATTTTTTGTAGGAGGTAGATAGGTATGTGATGAAGTAGAAGGTGTATAAAGTCCAAGGGTTCGTTGAAGAGACCTAAGGGATTTAAAAGATCCTAGGGGAGTTAGAATTGATGAAAATGAATACTATAATTACTCAAGAAGACATACCTATGTAATTGTGTTAAGTGTTTTCAAAGGAGTCATCACAAAACTACCCTTACTTTGACTACCTATGGTAGCTACTATATTTTCCATAGTTGTAGTTATTGTTAGGATTTTTTCATCTAATTTTGTGTAAGGAATTTGAGGACTATGAAGTCCTCTCAAAATTTATTTTTTAGTTACGTATTTGATTCCCTCTAACTTCCATGCTTATCTTCCTCCTCTTTTATGGCTTGAGATTCTATAAGTGGAGGTTGGATTGTTTACAGAGAGCGTCTAGGTGGAGATAAAGGCCATTATTATCTTCCTCTATGGCCTTAATATTGTATTGTAGATCTTGGGAAAATATTATTGATATATTATTATCCCTCATCTTAATCTATACCTAGGATTCATTCAAGGCATTCAATAAAACATGGGTATGGTTATAGGTTTGATGACCATAAAAACATGAACCTTCTTCTCAAAGATGGTGTTTAAGTAACCCCTTATCCTTTTATTATATTCCCATTCCCTAAATGGTGATAGCTATAAATTTTAGATTGTCTTGGGATTACCACTTATATAAAATGTGACCTAGTCATGTATTTATGTTTCTCAATATTGTAGTATGTTTTGGAATAATAGGCAAAGTGTTTCTATGTAAGTTATTCATAAATACTCTTAAAAACACAATAATCTATCTCTTGTTATATAATATGGTCATGAACATGGTGAGGGAGAAATACAGGTGTAGTATTTATTTATTATACTCAGATAACAATCACATCTAGGTAGATCCATTTGTCACCCATCTTGGTGAGTGTCCTTGTGATTTTCTTAGATAATCTGGCCATTATTTTTCCCTATATATTCTATTAGTTTTTTTGGTATACATCTTTAATCATTCTCTTAATGTCATTTTTGTATATGTGAATAAACATGAATGATAAGCCTTCTCCAACCCTATTCCCTGAATACTCTATAGATGGCTATTATTCTTATGCATAGGGATTATACATAGTTTTCATAACTATATCGAGTAGATAATACATCATATAAAAGTTTCCATCCTTAGTTATCTTGTTGAGGTAGCGAATTTGAGATTTTAATCTTGTTCTTATAATCTCCCCTATGGCTACCAATTTTCTAGTGGTTAAAAAATATCCATTAGGGGTATAAATTTGACTTGGACATATGTAATACTTAAGAAAACACATAATCTATTTAATAGTGCCATTGAAATGGAAATTATAGGTCTAAAATTGAAATAAATTTGGTGGAAATCACTCCTTTTGGATTGAATATTTATAGATTTACCAACCACTAAAATAGTTTTACTTTCACTCTATTATGCTCAAGCCACACATTGGTCAAGACTTATTATACGTAGTTTAAAGGATAGGCAGCCTACCATACCATTTAGTTTCCCTCTGTAAGATGTAGGTAGAGGTAGTTTGAACCTTCATCACATCAATAATATAAGATACAGTGGTCCCATTAATGAACATAAACTTGAAGGGGTCAATGCATGGTATTATCTCTAGTTTGGTTGTAACCTAGTGGAGGGATTGTCCTTTGATTGGGAGTAATTCATGTATGTATTTTTTGCATTAAAGGGAGAGTTTTACCTCATTAGAATAGGCTTGAAGTGACTTGACCTCTTCCTAAAATGTCAATTTGTTTGGGAATATAAAATTTAAATCACTTTTTTCATACTCTATGTCCTTATATTTTGTTGATACCACAAATGAAAATTGGGATGGGATTAATCTCTTACCTTTTTTCTATGTCGAGGTTGTTGATAACTAATAATCACTGTAAATCCTTTCAAGTTAGAGATTGGTTCATTTGAAACTTTGTGAATGAATACAGATAGGGCTCACTAGATTTTTAGGAAACTCAAGAACATAAACACTTAATGATTATAACAATAGCAAAGTGAATTTAATGTTCATATATATATATATATATATATGTATGTATGTATGTATGTATATATATATATATGTGTGTGTGTGTGTGTGTGTGTGTATATATCTATGTATGTATATATATATATATGTATGTATGTATGTATATATATATGTGTGTATATATATATCTCTATATATATATAGATATATATATACATATATATGATATATATATATACACATATATATGATATATATATATATGTATATATATATGTATGTATGTATATATATATATATATATGTATGTATGTGTGTGTGTGTGTGTGTGTGTGTGTGTGTGTGTGTGTGTGTGTGTGTGTGATTCATAAGATTATATATTGATTGAATTCATGCACTTTGAATGTTGATAACAAAATCTCACTTTTAATGCATGTTTAGATTTGAATATGTGAGTCAGCTTTGGTAGGTTCCCCTTGTTTCCCAAATGGTATTATCTCATTAATTATTCACATCTAATCATCAATTTGGGACAACTATAAACCATTCATTAATTTTCTTCTTCTCCACATTGTTTCAAATTTGTTCATATGTTTTAGCTTTACTTTCCCTAGATAGTGCCACATGTTATGCTATCATTAACTTAGCCCTTTGGATTTTTTTCTTGTATTTTAGAGGTCTTATAGTAGTGAGTTAACGTGATTCAACCATGTGGCATGATATCAGAGAACTAGAAGGATGGAAGCTTAGTGTATTAAATAAGTATTGATTTTGGTGATGAGCTCTTTATGGTTATAGGTCAATGTGATCAACACATGTGGCATGATCTCAGTAAGATCAGAGACTCAAGATAATGTAGAATTAGTTAGGCAAAAAATAGAGTTTTTAACTTCTTGACCATGTATATTAACATAAATGTGCCATGTGTTATCCACTTAGGGCCTCAGAGGCTCATAATCTTAGGACATGAGACTGCAAACTAAAAAACCATTTAACCTTCCCATGGTGGTGATTTTACATGATAAAAACATGTGAATTGATCTCAAAATCTCAAATACTCAGGAACATAAAAACTTGGAGGATCGAGGAACACAGAGCTATCAATTTTGTTTATAAACAAGTAAGTTCCCTATAGTTCTTGTTTAACATGGATATGCCATATGACATGTTTAAAGAGCTCAGAAAACTTGAAATACTTAAGCTTTTATAAATGTAAATTTTTTTGAAGGATTTTAGAGTGACATGTCACAAATATGTGAGATATTTGTTAGTCTACAACATGTACATGCTAGACTAACAACATTTACATACTAGGATAAGAAAAATAAGATATGTTAGTCTACAAATCATATTAAAGTAAAAAGTGATAGACATTATAAGGTTTGAGATGAATTAAGATACCATTTTAAGATTATATTATAATGAATTTTACATGGTAAATGTTGTATATTGTATAAATAACCCTTATGATAAGTGTATGATACCATAATCATAGATCTTTAGGTTCATAGTTTCCTAGGTATGATTTTATTAACAATGGGTCCATTTTTTAAAATTATGAAAATGGAGAGAGAGAGAGAGAGAGAGAGAGAGAGAGAGAGAGAGAGAGAGAGAGAGAGAGAGAGAGAGAGAGAGAGAGAGAGAGAGAGAGAGAGAGAGAGAGAGAGAGAGAGAGAGAGAGAGAGAGTGTGTGGGTGTGTGTGTGTGTTAGGGTAAAATAGTGTTTAGTAAAATAATATTAGAATATTTATTATATGCCTCATGGAAGTCCTTGTTAAGTATCCATAAAGTTGATAACTGAGTTGGATAACTATTATGAACTATACATTTTTAGATACTACCAAATTATGGATATAACCTAGTAAATCATCATGTATAAGTACTTTATTTATATATATTAAAGAACTATAGGTAATTTTTACAACCACCTAAATCCATATAATATTTTGTGAGATACCCCTGGATTGAAAATATAATGGACATATATTTGTATGAAACCATTATCTTTAAACATTGAACTATATTTAATTTGAGTATGTATTTTGCCCTTAAAGAAGATTATTATACTAATTTAATATAATAATCATAGATATGTTTGGGAATGGATATGCATTTAGTTTGGATTATAAAAATTAACACATCAATATTAGGGTTATTATATTTATAAAAACATTTCTAATAGTGTCATTTTATGTTAATGAAGCTAAGTGTATGAGGCATAATAATGATATTATTAATATTTGTAGATTTTTAAGTATTTTAGTTATATAACAAAAAATTAAACAAATGATCACATTTATATGAATAAGTAAGTTGTAAGTTGTGTGGTTAAAATATATAAGTTAATGTTGTTTGTTCTTGTCTTCTCTTATGAAAGAAATGATATATGATATTTTGTTTAACAATTTTTGTGTAAGTATTATGTAGGGATTATTTTTCATGGTTAGATTTGTAATCCATTACTAATTTAATTAAGAGATAGTAAAATCACCCATATTTTATGAGGGATGATGAGTGATAGGAAGGGAGCCTTCTTTTAGGTCATTCATAATCCATCTGAAAGTAATATGGCCAACTCATTGATACAACAAAGAACAATACAATTGTGGAAAATGAACCATATTAATTTGAATTATGAATATGATATATAATTCTCGAGACAAAGTGATGTTATATTTTTATATATTGTCTATCCATGATTATTTCTAGTTCTACATGATTTCTTAAGAACATAATTGAGAGAGGCATACATATGGTCATTATGACGGGTTACATGTAATAGTTAATATACTTACACATTTGTTCTAAAATGGTTTTGAATTTTAATTTCATTAGTATCTACCCATTAATTAAGAGAAGGCACACTCTTAGTGTGATGGTGTGTGTGGGACCATTAGTTTATGCTTGGAGGTAAGTTCACATATGATGATCTTCATATTTATATTTGGTTTGGACCTATATATGATGCTTACTCATGAATAATAAACTAATCAAAATATGATTACTAATTCTCAACACTATTTTTATATAATTGAATATTTATATTATTACTTATGATAGTTGAGACTATTAGCATACTTGTGTATTTATTATTGTACATGTTGTACTTTATATTTTGACAATCAATATCATAATGAGTATTCCTTAAACTATTGTAACATATGATCCATGATAAAGCTATTGTATATCCACAATTTATACTTAGTGGAATTAATTTTCATAATACAATTTTATTTAATACTTAACCTTGGTATAGATTTAGTAGAATCATATGAAACTAATTTGAGTATGTTGGTATATACTTTCAATAGATGAGTAGTAATTGGTGAATTTATTTTACATTTTTTAAAAAAAAATATATGGTAATTAATGTAATATATTAGAGTTAGTTTTACCTTTATTTTATGATTCCTCATATCATCATATCTAATAATGGTATGATTTTTTTTTTTAAAAGACAAAAATTGGTTGTGTGCATAATAAAAATTTATCTTCAAATTTTCCACACATTATCATCCTCTAGAAAATGGCCAAGTGCAAGCCACCAAAAGATCCTTACAAATATTTGTATATATAATATTATGAATCCTCATTGAAACTAACAACTCAAGCTATATCTTTCACTATGGGATAATCATACTAGTATTTGTAATACCACTAGGTAACTCTGTTATCTTTAGTTTATGGGTCTAGATCCATCTTACCACTAAGATTAGAGTTACCCTCATTTTTTAATTTGTCTTAATGGTATCATTCCTCATGAATATATTTGTTAATTTAAACTTAATGGTTTATACCTACTTGATGAGTGATGTATGAGTTACTTATATCATAACCATCAATGAAAATTATAATTCTAAACAACATAAAAAGAAATTTAAAATCCATAATTTTGATGTCAGAGACATGGTGTTACAATTGGATTAAAACCATGACAAAGAGGGTAAATACACCCAAAATTAGTGGGATCCTTAATTATTCAAATACATAATTAGACCTATAACCTATATACTTCAGATAAAAATGGAGATATATTCAAGGAAACAACCAATGATTAGTTATTGAATATGTATTTTGATTAACCATATGTTATTTCTAGTTTCATTTTATTTATGCATTTACATTTCCTATTCATATTTTTTATTTTGTAAGGTGGATAACCTAGTGTTATAGGGACTGAGAACCATATTTAAAAAGTTTAAAATAAATTAGCAAGCCTCATGGGCTAAAAAACAAAAATGGTATTAGTATTAACAATTAACTATCCATTTGAAAGGCAACACAATAGGAAAATAAATAGTAAACTATTTCAAGAGGGGGATCCCTCTGTAGGTTTAATCACATTATCAATCACCTTATCATGTGCACCTTGTTTTCTCTTTTTTATTCTAGCCCTAGTTCTTTTTTTAGGCCCTTCTACATCCTCCCTGGGTAGGATCATTCTAGGTCTCTTCTGCACTTGCTCCATTGGGGTCTTCTTGGTGGGGTTTATAATAGGGATCTTGGGGGAAGATGTATCAACCACTATAATATGTTACTTTAGGGGGTAATTTATACCTTAATAGTATGAGTGAAATATTAGATCATTTTATTAACCTCTTTCTTCATGGAATTCCAATCCTATATAAGGCCTACTAAACACATACTGGCCTCACGAATATTATTATTACACTTTTCCTTCTTCTCTTTATTAGTTTTTATCTCCTATATTAGTGGGGTATTTATTTTCCCTACCACATCCTCCAAGTTTCCTTCATCTAAGAAGAGTGGTTTAGGTTTGAAAAAAAAGAGTTTTAGGGGAGGGTCTTGAGTTGAGGTTTTAGAAATAGGGATAACATGGGAAATACTAGTTGTTGAGCAATCAAACATTGATATAGGGTCTTACTCAGGGGATTCCTCCTTAGTAGAAGACCCCTATAATTAAACATCCTTACCTTGAAGGGTCTCACCATAATTTACTATTAACAAGATAAGGCATTATTGCAGGATGGGATTCACTTCATTGATTTGATGTGCAAGTGGAGTGTTCTCCAGGGATTTGAGGAGATAATAATGGAGGCTGATTTTTTAACCTTAAAAATGATTTAAAAGGAGAAAGATATGGGAAAATCTTAGGGTGTAATTACCTTCAATCATCAAATATGTAATTATTTTTAGTCATACTTCAAGCCATTGGCACAAAAGGTATGTGTGAGGAAAAACCTTTTATCTATATTGAAAAATTAATTGGTGCAAAAAAACCTTTGTAGAAGATCCTATTTTTTTGATTGGTATTGATATGCCTTTGTTCATTTAAACAACATCCTTTTGGCTTCTCTAATTAGATCCTATGTTATTAATTTTTTGACTCCTCTTAATTCCATGACCGTCTTATTCCATATTATAATGAATTCTTTCACCAATACTGCATCATGTTTAATTACCCTCAACATAATTTTTTTGAGGCCTCCTCTATAAACCTTCTTCCACACCTTATTAATGCTTCTTAATTTTGAGTAGGAAATTAGTTCAAATGCATCATTATCACCACCCATCTCAATAATATCTAGAGAGATGAAGATGGATTTTAGTAAATCCTAGTAAAGCTTAGAGAAAATGGTTATAAAGATACTTGAAATACACACTTCTTCCCACATTTTATAATTAATTATCCTTGCATTGGAATTATGGAAGGTCTTTCTTTTTGAAAGCCTTCACTTGAGAAGTATGTTTCACATGTGTATTTAACATGTCAGCACCCTATCTCAAGGTGAATTTATTTTGAATGGTTGATATGACACTTTACGAGATGTGGCATCTAATGTTCCTATTATTTAAAAGAAGGAGACCTATTCCTATATTAACAAGTAGATAGTCCACCCCATTCCCTTCATGGTATGTGTGAACAATGGAGAAGTGTGCCATCTCTCTCAAGCTCTTCATAGAATCATAAATTATGGATTTTATTATGTGAGAGGGGGTTATTTTACCTTTTAGAGCATGAAGATATTGAGAGAATCCTCTTCAATAATATTATTTTCTATATTAAGGATGGAGGAAAGTTGAATGCCCCAAAATGTCATTATGGCTTTAGCTACATGGTTTGTTTGTATTCCCATGGGGCCTATGTAAGAGGTAATCAACTTTCCCTCTAAATTACTTATGGCTCTTCCCCTACCTATAGTACATAGGTTTCCTTTTTATTCTCCTTCAAAGTTGAGTTTAACTAATATTTTAGGTGCAGTATTCCACTGAATGTGTCTATATATTAAATATTTGCAAGGGGACCTTATTTTTTGTACCACCATCCAATTTTTTAAAATTATATATGAAGAGGCACAATATGGGTTTTTGTTTATTTAGGAGAAGGATCTCCAATTCTCAGTGATGGCATGGTAGAGATGGATAAAAACCCATTTTGGCTAGTGTCTTATGTTTGATGATATAATGTCATTACATTCTTTTCAAACACTCCAAAACTAGTGTGAGAGGTTAAAGATCCATAGTAAGAATAGGAATGAAAGACTCCAAGGAGGTTTCCATTGCCTAATAAGATAAAAAAAAATTCTTTTTTAACCCATGAGAGATTGATTTTTTTTAATATCCAATCAAATAAAATTGATCTGAATGGAAAGCTAGAAATAAATGATGAAATAAGTCCTCATCTTTTGTACAAAGTGGGCATCATTTGGGGACAATAAGTATTCTTTTCACTAATTTTTCCATAATTATGATCTTATCCTAATCTGCCAACCAAAAAATAAATTTACTCTAGGAGTCAAGTGTTTTATCCATAAATCTTTCTATTAGTTTCATTCATCATCTAGATTTAGATCATTATCATGTCTTGAGGAAACTGAATACTTTCTACTATCTTTAGATTCCTATAGAGAATGATCTATCTTAAGGAGCATGGGGATGTTAACTTATCTGATGGAATAATTAAGATGATAAATCACCTACACTTATTTATTACTGAAACCTTTTATGGGGAGGACTTTCAAACTCTTCTAATCGTCATTCACATCCCAATAGTTTTTAAATTTAGAAACCATCATTTCTTAAATCTCACACATAAGTTGGCACAAATATCTTATGAGGAGAGGGTGTGGTGGATATCCATGCATCCTCCTAGAAGTCTATTTTCACTCCATATCCTATTTTCCATTTAATTTCTTTCATAAGTAGGTCTTTACAACCACTGATGGCTTTCCAAAATCTAGAACCATCTATTGGGCCTTCTTCCAATTGAAAACAATTTTCCTTAGACCCTTATAGGTATTTGGACTTGATTATTCTATCCAGTTCTCTATATTTTTTAACTAATATTCCATCCCATTTTTTCTAGTAGGGCCCTATTCATGGACTAAATGCTTTTAATCCCTATTACCCCATTTGCTTTAGGTCGATAGGATTTTAACCAAGAGATCAAGTGAAACCTAAATTGATCCTTGATGCCCCTCCATAAGAAATTCTTTTAAATTTCTTCTATTTTTTATACCACCTTGTTGGGTATCCAAAAGACTAACATTAGGTATACTAGGATACTATGAATCAATGATTTGAGAAACTAAAATTTGTCCACCTTAGTAAGGAGGTGTCCCTTCCGCCCTACAAGTTTTATTTTAATTCTATCAATGAGGGTATTCTAGAGGTTTGATTCCATTATAATTTCAATAGTGGAATCCCCAAATATTTTACCTATAATTGACTCACTTGGCATTCTAAAATTCTTGCAATCTTTTTATATAGTATCATTGGAGTGTTGATGATGAAAATAAAACTCTTATAAAAGTTTATGCACTAGTTTAAGACATATTCATATTATTTTAGAATAGATTTTAGTTGTTTTACATTCCTTCACCAAATATTCACCTAAGATGATCATGTCATCTACAATTTTTTCATGGGTGATAGGTTTAGTATTGAGCACTACCAAGATCCCTTTGATTAGACCCTATATACAAGATTTATATAGGCTTCTCCCCATGGTTTCTACCACTATGATAAATAGATAGGGGGAAAGGGGTTCCCCTTTTCTTAGACCTCTAAATGATGAGAAAAACCCTTTTGGGGATCCATTCAAGATTATGGAGAATTTGGGAGTACCTATGCAATTCTGAATGATTTTCCTCAGGTCTTGAATGAATCCCAATTTTTTAAGGATCTTCATTAATAAATTCCAAGACATTCAATTATATGATTTGTTCATGTCAAACTTAAGAAACATTCCTTATCATATAAATTTGGAGATGGAGTGGATAACATCATACACCAAGATGATTCCATCCATTATTTATCTTCTAACCATGAATTCCCCTTGTTATTTTCATAATAACTTTATCCAAGAGGTATTACCTTCTTTTCACCAAGATCAACAAGAAATTTTTTTAATTAGTATTACAAAGGTTGATTGGGTGGAAATATTGTAGGTTGTTTGTTCTTATCTTTTTTAAAATCAAAACCAAAAATGTATTTTTAATTTCTCTAATAATTATTCTATATTGGAAGAATTATCTAACTACTACCTCAATTTTGGTGTGGACAATACCCCAAAAAATTTTGAAGAAAAAGGGGGGAAATCCATCACAAAAATGACACTTTTTTACCTTTTCCACTAATGGGCATTTAGTGAGGGTATAATTTTTAGAATCAGATATGACCTTATTGAAGTTATTCAAAGTGTTGTCCACAAGTTGTTCATCAAGGGGGCCTTCTTCTATGAGAAGATTTTTGAATAAATTTTTATTGTGTGATAAAATATAGCCTCATCTTCTTTGCTAATATTTCCATTGTCCATTTTCATAAAAGTAATTTTTTTCACATTCCTATATCTAGTCACTGAGTGATGAAATAAATTGGTGTTCCTATCCTCTTCCTTAAGCTTAGTGCAGCTGGACTTTTATCCCTAGTAAGCTTCTTCCCTTGCCTCTAAATTATGAAATTAGCACAAGATTTATTTTTCCCTTTGGTAAGTCTATTTATTATTTCCTTTCAGAGTTGAAATTTCTTCAATTACCATTAGTTCATCCCCTAATACCCTTTTTTGAAGGAAGATGTCACCAAAGACTTCATTGTTCTATATTTTTAGCTTTACCTTAAGGAAATTTACTTTTTTGGTCTAAATATACATGTTAATACCTGAGAAAAGTTATTTACACCATTCCTTTAGAGATTAGATCATGTTCAGATGGTGGAGCCACATGATTTCAAATATAAAATGAATATTCTTTGGTTTTGAAAAAATTTCACCTTCAAAAATAAGAGGGTTGTGATCAGAGCCAATTTTAGCTAAGGAGGAGAGTCTATTGGTGATTAGATATCCCAATTTAAGGAGGTCAATACTCTATCAAGGTCAACCTAAATAAGATTATTTACTATCTTTATATTAGACTAATTAAATGACTTATCATTTATATCCCCATCTACAAGTCCCACACTTGATATGAAATCATTAAAGTCCATAATGATTTTTATGAGGTGTATTAGTCCCCTTTCTTTTCCTTTGGAGTAAGGAGGGTATTAAATTCACTAGTTACTATCTAGATTAATATTTCATAGGTCCTCCAGAAGGAAAGGAGGCCTTCCCATATTCTATTTTTAGTATTCCTAGATTTTGTGGCATAAACATTGCATAGGATCCATTATTCATTGATGTCTAAGTCTTTGAATATAATAGAAATCTGATCACTGGTCTTCCAAAGTAGAATACCTTCAATATTTTATAGATTTTAAAAGACCTCTAGACCCACTGAGGCTCCTTTTAAATCCAAGGCAACTACATGATATTTCATCTAGACTTTATGATCACATATTCTTAATGAATTTTTATACATTTTAGTTTCTTATATATGAAAAATTGTAGGGCCAATTTTATTTCTAAGATTACATAAGGTCTTTTGATTTATAGGTTTGTTTAACACTCTAATATTCCATGTTAGGATTTCCATTTCTTATTCCAAATTATTTAATGGTTTTCTAGGAACCCTTTGTAATTTCTTTAGTTATTTCAATATATTTAGTGACCATTCAAGGTGATCTACCCACTGGTTTTGGGATGACTCAATTATTGGTTTTTTTACCTTTTCTATTCTTGGAGGTTGTGGTGAACCCTTATTCTTAGATTTTATTTAAGGTGGGTGATTTAGTCATAAAACATTATCCCTTATTTTTCAAAGTTTGTATGATCTTCAGAGGGGAAGATATTAGTGAAACCTCAGATAATGGCCTATTTTCAAAGGTCAAAGTATAAAAAGTGGAATTTTATGAGCTAAGTAGTTATGTTTCTCTGAGAAGGTACCAAGCTTTAATGGTTGATGAGTACCTGAAGGATGATCCATCAAGGGTGAAAGGATGGGAGTAGGGGATAGGTTTAGGGACTATGGAGAGGAAAAGTGGGGGAAGAGGCTCTAAGGAAAATTTTAATGGAGGGAGAGGGATTAAATTTGGGGTTGAGTTTTAAGGGGATGAGGAGTGGATCCAATATGGGGTCAAGTCCCAAAACACCCAGTGGGGGGAGCACGCCTAGGGGGTGACGACTAACAAGTGTGCAAGAGGGGAACACTTGGGGGGTATGTTGTGGAGGGGGGATAGGGAGGTCCTCTAGCTAGGGGACTTTGTCTCTGTGAAATAAGAATCCAAAAATAAATCAAGTGGAGTGAAAGATTTTTTATAAGGAATACTTATTAGGTCTCCTATAATTGGAGTACTTAGTGAATATTTTGGTGTTCTAATCTTAAAAAGTTTATCATCTTTTCATTCCATCCTTGGTAAAACTTTATAGGTCCATGTGTTCTTAGGAGTAATAGGTACCTATTTCTTCTCTAGGAAATCTTTCAACATATGTCTAAGAATGTTACATCATGAGAAACTAATGGTTTTGTTCTCATATATTATTCTATACATCCATTCTCCACATTTGGAATTTATTTTGATCTTGTGTAGAAGAGGATTGTCTACCAATAAGAGGACATAAATCAGAGCCACAACTATCCTTTAGTGAGAGATTATTTCTTGATCAATAATGATGGGTTGACCCAATGCCTTAGTAATTCCTATAATAAAGTTTAGGTGCTAGTATTCTACAATAATTTATGGGAGAAGGACCCATATAGGGATATTTTCCATGGTAGTGATATTATGTTTTGAACTAAATTTACACCTCCAAATATCCATGCTTTCTTTTCCCATGAACCAAGGACCTTTATAAATAACCTTAATGTAGTCTTCTTGTAAATAAAATTTAACCTAGAAAAACCCTTTGGCCAAGGTGACAACCTCCAAGTGTTCTTTGGGTTTCCATTATAAATTAGTAAAACTAAAAAGTGAATATTTATTTTTCTATAATCCATTCACCCTTACCAAAATATATTTAGTTAGTTCCACATTAGGCAGTTTCACCATAAGATTGTGCATAGTAACACAAACCTCATTATTTTCTACCACTAGGAAAATTTGAAGATCCAACTATTAATGGTTTATCTTGCTTTTATATTTCACTCTATTTTCCCAATACTATGGGGGAACTCTGGGGAAATGTGAATTATTTATTTCATATTATTTATCGATATTTTTAGTCAACATTTGTGGAAAATATAACTCTTTTAGTCTTTTGTCTTCTATGATATTCCTATCATGAACATCATGTGGACAACATTAAAATTTTAGAAGTCATTATTACTCATATTATTATGACATGGCTTCTTTCTAGATTCCACATATATGTTATGGTTTTACCACCCAAATATAAGTTCAAATAGTTGAGGATCATCCACTGATTTTCTTCCTCCATCCTCACTCTCCATCATCCAATCTTATTCATATTAACTACATCCTTATATTTATTTTATATTTGGTTTGGATAATATTTATTAAAATTTATACTTTGAATCTATTATATTGTAATATATCCTTACTCTATCTACACACCTTCAGGTTTCATTAATATTAGCCTTATTTTATTTTTATTTTTTTTGTTAATGTAACACAGATTTTATTAGGATCACAAAACCAATTTAAAATATAGAGATAAAAAATTAGAGAAAATATTGAAGCAAACATAAAATAGATAGGAAATAGCCTTAAACAAAAGTCAAACAAATATTTCTAGAGAAACTGCTAACTATCATCGAGTCAGTTATTGAGCAATAGCCCAAGATAAGGTAGATCATCACATTTTAGCCATGACTTTAATTAATTTATCATCTTATATGTCCTCCTAGATTTTTTTGATATTTATTGGTATGAGGTCACCCACAAAATCCTTTTGTGAATTTTCCTTTTTCTATTTTTGACCCATAGTGCATCTACATGGCCCTCTAGAGTTTATTCAACATTCCTCTTCTTAGTATTCACCTCAATCTATGGCATACAATTTTCCTTGTTTTTTAATTTACATGAAAGTTGTAAATTTTAGTCCTCACATATTTAAATCATTCCCCAAGACTATCTAACTTTTACCTTTAATTTTTCATATCATTATTTAAATCACTAATGTCTTGATCAAGATCCAAAATACAAATTGTCTTTTTTTTACTCTATCTCTAACTTCTTGACTGTAACTTTAATTTCCCCAATTAATTTCATATTCTTCATAAATTATCTCATTATTTTTGGCCTAGATATCAATAGATAACATGAACAAACTACATTGATAACATAATTTTGAACATAAAATATTATATAGTATTATTTTGAGATGTTTTTACAAATAAGGGTAAAATAATATAAAGATTTTATGAGTGGTTATGGGATGTAACCAATTATCTTGAACCAAATTTTTATTTAAACATAAAACCAAAAAGTTAATACATAAAAATAAATAATAACAAAACCAAATAATAATTTGTATCATAAAAAACCCAACAAACTCCCCATTGATCTAAAGGGGTATATAAGATGAAATAACTAGATAAATGACTTCAAATTCATCAAATAAAATCTAAAACAATTAAAACTAACACGCTATGCATCTTGATACTGGCTAAAATAAATGTTGATCTATATAGAATCATACCCGATGAATTGTGACATAAAAGGTTGATGAACATGATCAAGGCCTACTCATCCCATATGATCATCTTAATGTACTATAGTAAAAAAAAATCAATTCATGTCTAACTACATATATCCATATAAGGATTTAACTAGAATCCCATCAAATTGACCATGGCACATCTTTCTTATGCCAAACAAATGATGATGACATTTTCTCAACACTACTACTTATAGCAACCCTTATTTGCTCGTATTATCACTGATGATTGATTGAAGACCTACCAATGATATATGTTTTCCCCTTATCATGTGAGAGGTGATAAGCTATGAAATGAGAGAAACAAAAAAAAATAATCATGTCTAATATATGTCATGAATATCATTAATAGAAAGCTAAAAATGGAATTTAAAGTAAGAACACAAGCCAAATTTTCCATTTAAGCATTCAACCAAAACTTTGAGTGAATATCTAACTAGAGAAGGGTAATTATCCTCTAGCCTTGAATGGATCATATTAACTCTAGTGTGACACTTACACTTAGTAAATGATAAGGATCCTGAGGAACTTGTAATGGATAGTGTGTTCATTGATAACATAATCAGGAGGTGGCATTGAAAAATTTTATAGTTTGAAGGTGTCAATTTCCATTTAAAGTGAACCTTTATACATATTGGGTAATATATTTATCAAAGAAACCATTGAAAGATGTCTCAAATCATATAAGTGGCCATTCCAATGTGTCTAGAACATCCAATAATATATAGTTTGACTAGTCACATGACCACCTTTAAATAAAATAGTGATGATTCAATAATATTACAATGATTATTTCAACATACATCCTAATATCATCGATTTGACCAAAATAGTGATTTAGAAGGAATTGAATGGATGATATCTCCTTGGTGAGTAACTTTACAAAATTATCATCACAAACTGTTCTAAATAAATTTAAATATATAAAAGGAAGATATATCTTTTAAGCTATACTTTCCAATTTTCAAAAAAGAAAGGATATTTTGACATCTAAAATTAATTCATAGAATTTTTTCCACTTGCACGTGAAAAAAATGTATTTCTTCCTTATTTGTTCCTTGTGGGACCCAAATGGAAAAAAAATGAAAATAAATATTTCCAAAGCTTTATAAGATAAATATCTATGCCATTATCATGGGAAATCTCTATGCCATATTTAATTTACCAAGCTATAGATCCATTGAATGGTGAATGAGTAAAATTTCAAGATTTGTTAGCACAAAAAACACATGAAGGTTGACCATTGCAATGATC